>VDFB02126903.1:0-111302 GCA_007258455.2 Sequoia sempervirens | reverse complement strand
CTAGTGAGGTCCTAGGAGATAATGGCATGGCTCAAATGAATAAAATTTGGTGAAGTTACCCAAGGCAACCAAATTTCATTAAGAGCCTTTAAAGAAAAAATGATGGCTTTAGGGTTTAGGGTTTAGACTTTAGAGTTTAGGGTTTAAGGTAATAGGATAGCTTAAGGGGATCTACATGCTGCAAGATCCTAGGAAACAATTACATGGTATAAGGTAATGAAATTTGGTGGAGTTGCCTAAGACAACCAAATTTCATTAAGAGCCTAAGAAAAAATGATGGCTTTAGGGTTTACGGTTTAGACTTTAGAGTTTATTATTTAATTAGCTAAAATCCCCAAATCCTAACTTTTAATCAACCATTAAGTGGATAATCATGTCACATCCATAGCTTAAAATTAAAATAATTCCAAACCACCAATCCAAACTCAAACTAATGTAACTTACTTCCACTTCATCAAATCTAAAATGAAATTAATAATCTATCCTAGCCATCAAATCAATTAGACTAATCATAGCCATTCATTTCCAACTACCTTCAATCCAAATTCAAATTAGCATTCAATTATTCCCATCTACCTAATCAAGTCAACACAAGCCCTCCATCAACCCAACCACCTACATTTAATTCTCTCTTCCCTCTCAAATTCAAATTCAAAAATTCTCATGAAATTCTAGTCCTCGATTCCAAAAAAAACTAGTCCTCCATTCCTTTCCCCTCAACTCTATAAAATAATGACATCCCCAAATGTTTCCATATGATAAAATTTGTATGTATATGTTATCACATTAGAGAACCAAAGAGCAACATCAACACATACATTTAGAGCCATAAAAGAATGTTATGGAACATATTATGCTTCTCTAATCTTTCATTATTTTATTTACCTTTCATTAGAAGTAGAGTATTGAGTTTGCACTTGCATTCTTGGTCTAGAATTTCTCTTCTACACTAAGTACAAAAATATAATATTGGATAGCTTAGTATATCTTTCTCTTCTAATGTATATTCCCTAGTTCTCCTTATCCATATTTGAGTATCTTAGCATATGTGTAACACGACATGTTAATAATATATCTCATATAAATGTAGGGATGTGTCGCTAATGTCATCTTCAAACATATTTAACCAATAGGAGATACTATAAGGTATCTAATATAACTATACAACCTATACATGTATGACATATGGTGACCTTTGGCTTTTTTTGATATGTCAAGGGTAGTTTTGCAAAGATTAGTTTCTAGTGCTTTTGTGAGTTTTCACCACTTGTACTTATTAAGCTACACTTTTGGGTTTTCAACCTAATAGGGATAAACCTAGTACATTTTTTAGCTTTCCAGCCTAATGGAGATAAATCAAACCACACTTTTTGGTTTTTAGTTGCACCTATCAAGTTATTTGTTAGCTATTAAATTTACAAACATTCTAGGATTATAAGTCTACTATAAAATTTGATGTAAAATAGATTACACATTGAGCCCTATAATTTAATTACAACAATGAATAAATATAGCAACATTTAGTAGACATAATGAAAATCAAGCCATGATAGTAATATAGAGATAATATACAATGTTTAATATAGATAAGTTAAAGAATCATTTTAAAAATATATATCTATATATTCACATCATTTTTGTTTTTTCTTTAGATTTCAAATATATCCACCAATCCCCCTTATCTTACATTTTAACATAAACTCAAAAAACATAGTGGACATGTACACACATATAAAACTACATTAAAAGAGTGTTAGATCTTACAATTTTTCAAGGCTTATTTCATCCTCTTAGACGATCACTCTTACTAAATCATTGGCATAAATTAGATGCACACAATGGCACATTATTTAGGTTTATTCCTCATGTTAGATTCCCTATTTTATATAACTATATCTTTATTATCTAATTTAAATATATCTAAGCACAAATTTCTTTTATGTAACACATTGATAATTTCAACTCATTATAAAAACCAAATACAAATTTAAAGGGGGTACACTATATTTATAAATACGTTCGATTTAAATACCATCCCAATCTCCATGGTGTGTCACTTGTTCACTAAAAAGCCCTTACAAAAATAATCTACTTAGGTCAATCTTATGTAGATTTTTCTTAAATATTAATATTCATAAAATATGGCACAAAGCATATTGATGCATTTCTATCCTTCCACATAACTCTATATAGTATCAAAATATAGGTTTAATTTTATGGTTAAATTGAATCTCTCTTAATTGCTAAATAATCCATTATGATTGAGGATGGGTGGATTATTATCTAGGATCACATCTTAAAAATCCTATAGAGGTCATGTGCTATGTTTTTCTTAATACATATATTCACATACAAACCTCTTTCCATGTATTACCAACTCGCCTATATGATAGACACCTTCCTAGATTTAAATTTCATATGATATATATGTACCCAAGTGTTTCCAATTGGAACTCACATAATGGTACTTTTATAGCATTCTCTAGATATTTTAAAATAGTTTCTACAACAATAGACTCCATCTTGACATTGAACCTACATAATTTTAGGTATGTCCAACTAAGATTAGGTCTAGGGTTCATAACTCAAATGCTTCTTTAGTGTTGGTATTTTAGACTTCCATAAATTTAGGGTCTAGGGTTTAAAGCAAAACCTAGGCAAGTTTAAAGGGCCCTTGGCATAATTCTGTAGAGTTACAAGCAGTCAATTGGAATCGACAGTAATGGTTTAGATTCATTTAATTGAAAGAATTAAATTAAACAAACATCGTAAGACAAACTTTATGAATTTTAATCCATTCTTTAACATATTTGACTTTAATCTAATTTAAATTTAAAATTGAAACTAAAGTTTAATATATATATCATTTTTCCATACAGCAAATAAAATCTTAAAACATTTTAAGCAATGTGAAACACTCTTTTGTCTCGATCCAAATTTAGGGTTTTAAATCAATTTTGTTCTTAATCTCAATTTAGGGTTCTCAGCCTTTAAACAATTAGGGTTTTAAATTTGAAATTTTTCAAGCCTAATTCAAACCAGGGTTTCAAATCCAATTTTTTCTGCTGGATTTAAATTCTAGGCCAAAAAGCTTTGATCAAATTCTAGGCCTGCAAAGCCCCACTGGATTTGTAAATGCCAGCAAGCCTTTATTCTATCTCGATTTCTAAGGCTCGAAATGCAATTTTTTTTGTTTTATTTGAGTTAGGGTTTTCAAAAAAACCTCAATTTTTGGGTTTAATTGAACAATTTAATATTTAAAAGTTAAATTTTGTTTCTAAAACACAATTCAACATTTTTTTTTTCATTTTTATCAAAAAACATCTAAATTTCATTGCAAGTTTTTGTCTATTTTTACAATTATTGAATTCTACTATAACAATTAAAAAAATGATTAAAACGTGACAAAAATTAAAAAAAATACATGCTAAATTAACGTATTTCATTTAAAATTTCAATTCAAAAAAAAATGCAAAGAAATGGTGTTTAGGTGGTGTACCTGTAGCTGGTTGTGGGGTCGCTGTCGCCAATGCACTCGGGGTCCCGTTCGCAGAGCAGTGAAAACTGTTCTTTTTTAAAAAATAAATAGCAGTATAAAACGGGATCCCGATTTATACAACTCGGGATCTCGATTTATACAACTCGGGATCCCATATTTTATAAATCGGGATCCCGTTTCTTATAAATCGGGATCCCGTTCCGTGTTCATTGGTTCGGAGTCCACAGGGAAACGAGATCCCGATTTCTAAAAAGCGGGATCCCGTTTGGTTTTAGGCTCAGGATCCCGAACCGTAACGGGATCCCGTTTGTTCGATGCCGATTTCAATTTTTTGTCTAAGGCAAGAAACTTCCACGTTTCGTGGACTCAACTTCTTGCACACACCCTATTATGGATTAAACATTTATAACTACACTCAAATATAGGTTTTTTATTGTGTATCAAAAGTATTCCCTTTCATGTTATAGTCTTTCTAAAAAAATTGATTGTATTTTATGATAGTTTAATAAGTACATATGACAACACTATCATCATATCTAAGCATTTTTTTAAATAAAAACAAAATATATTAAGTATTTTCTAAAAAATATAACCATAATTGATCAAAGAATATTAATATGAAAAAAACTTACATTGAAAAACTTATTGTAACTATTTTCAAGAGCTTTGACTTGTTTAGAAAACCCTTCCCCATGAGATAATTCCATACTGATTTTCTCTATGAAGCATAATAATTTGGAGTTAGAAGTTCAATTTGATATTTCCCTATTGCAAGAACACACAAAAAGAAAAAGAAAGAAATCAACCACTACAAGATTACCCCCAGATTACTCAATCAAGAAACCCGCCCAACAATATATAGCTGTGGCACTTTATACTTAGTGCGATTACAAGTGCCACCTATCAAAAATAATGAAATGGACATGATCTTAGTGCTTATAGATGTCAGCTTTGGCCACAAGATCAAACTAATTTTTTATCTAGGATGAGATCAATCTAATCACACCATTGAAAAGTAAATAAAAAATTATGCACATTAAAAAAACCCAAAAATATTACCATAGGAGCAAGAATAGAGCCCTAAAAGTTCCCAAAATAAGATTGACTCAACAACACCTGTACAAATCTACAATTTATGGAATTGTACAAAAAGGCACCAAAATAAAAAAAAACAATTGCACCATTGTGAAGGGCACAAAATTCTACCCCAAACAAAAAATTACTCGAGAAAAGGAGTCTATATGACCAAGTTATGGGCCTCCAAAGTTTGCTTGCAAAATCAAGACCTATAATGGAGAGGGGGGCCAAAAATTTCAAGAGGTTGCTGATGTCACTGGTGATTTAGTGCTAAAATCAACAGTTGTGGTGATTAAAATTGATAGCTAAACGATCGTCAATGTAGGAATATACCTTTTCTGTTAGAATACCCTTCATGAGATATTCTAAAGAATATTGTTTGACAACATGATATTCTTTTTCATGGATGGTATATGCCTTTAACCTTGTAGAATATTCTCCCGATGGTGGAAAATTATTTGGTAGGTAGGTAAGGTTGTGGGGCTGAGCAAACTATGGCAAGTCGAAATCCACTGTGTGGTGGTTGATGGAGCCCATGGTACCACGAGAACCCTGACGTACTGCGATCTATAGTACCCATAGGTACTTTGAGTACCTGCTTGGTTTTTTTATTTTTATTTTTATTTTAACTATTGAAAAACAAAAAATAGTTTCACTTGTGTCAAATTTTTTGTCCATGCCTATACTTTTCCTTGGGCATGAGTTGTATGACCACATGATGGTATGGTCAACGGTACGACCAAATATACAAAAATAATTTCTCTGAGTCTTAAGGCAAGTGCTCTGGTTTTAGAAATTTGACAGTCAATCCTTAGGTTTTTGTGCCTTTTAGATGCAACAACAAGGTTAGATTTGGCCCAAAGTGCTCTGAAAATTTAGCTACCTATTGGATCTAGTAACATTCAACCAACTTGAAACCCTTGTGGATCAGATAAGATATGACAAAATATGACAAAATTGGACAAAATGAAAGGAAATTCTAACTTTCTTTGATGCCCTAGATTTAATGGTAAGGTCCTTGAAACCCCTAATCACACCCTACAAAATATTTAAGCCAAGATTGGTTCTTAGATTTGGGAAGAAGTTTGCAACATTGAAGCTTTGATACTATGTAGGATTTAATGGTCAACTCCTCAACACCCCAAGATCACTTCCAAGACAACAATAACTTTCACAAGAAAAAAATGGTAGAAATATTATGCTATGATTATGGATGCAAGATTGCCAGATTGAATTTGTGATGTACATATGATTCCTTGATTATAAAGGCAAGTTGTGAGATAGGATTAGACAAGATCTTGACACATGTCTTAATCATATATAATGAGACAACTACCTCAAAAAATATTAAAAGACTTAAGGTACATGCATTAAATTCCAAAAGATAAGATAAGATCTAGTGACAACTAACACTGCCTATAAATATTCCCTCCTAGGACCTAAGTGGACTTAACATGTAAATAGGACCTAGATAGATAAAACAATTATTTTCACCAACATGGGATACATAGACTTATTTTCTCTCCTATGAAGGAGATATCTATTGTACATTATTGGTAGAAAGTATCATTCTAGGGGGTCATGTTGAGTTCCCTTTCTTCCATCACATGCACATGGTTATTTGTATTTTGTTGTCTTTTAGATTGATAATTTTTTCATAAGTTTTTATCCTTTACAAATATTTGTGAGAGATTTAATTGTTTGTACATGGGTACCTAACATGATTGTGTAGCTTGGAATCATCCATGCATATTTGTATTTTTCATACTCCCTAAATTTTACTTAAGAAGGGTGTTTGTGTGAACATGATATATTACCTAACTAGTTTATTATTAGGTCATATTCATACTAGCATACTTAAGATTACTTAGGTCATTTTATTTTTGTGTCTCATGTCAGAAGATTAAGACATATTTCATGATCTTATTCTATCATAGGGTTTCATCTAGCATATCATCCTTGTCTTTATAACAATGATTTCTTATTGTATATTGTAATCATTATTCATCTTTATCTATGAATTCTTAGGCTTCATAACAAATCAATTTATTCTCTCTTATATGAGACAATGTTTTGGTTGGAAGCCATCTTCAAGTTATTGTGGGGTTGAATCAACAACTCTTGCAATATTTTCATGGTAATGCTCACTTATTCTTACTTCTACGTTCATATCTATTTCTTCATAGCTCTTCATGATTGTTTCTTCTTTTTATTGGAAAAAATATTGGCGATTCACATCTCCCACTTTCTTTCCATACACACACTCAGGTGTTAATATTTGGAGATCCGATATTATAACAATTATTGGTTACTTTAAAGTTTTTTGTTCTTATCTTAGACATGCTTAGTCTTAAGAGAACACATGAAAATCCTATTCCTCATTCTTTTGAATTCCCGTGGAGATTAAAAAATAAAAAAAGCAAAGGCTTGAATATCCTCATAAGCTCCCAAGTAGTCACAACCTTTTATCTTCTTCAATTGACAAGTGCACTTGAAGATTCATCTTATAATGAGAGTTCCATGCTCTTCATCTTCATTGATATTTGTTTCTCTTGTTGTATTTTATTTTATTCTTAATTTCCCTATTACATAAACATGGATCGTGTTATATTATTTTTCCCTATTTGTGAAATATGCCCATATTTTATTTTATGTAGAATCAAATCCTATATGTAGAATATTTTAGATTCCACCTAGAAACTTTTTTTTTTCTTTTTTTCTTGAAGGCAATGCACAAACCAAATTACTAGCATCCAACCTAAAATTACTTCTAAAATT
This sequence comes from Sequoia sempervirens, assembly GCA_007258455.2. Classification (NCBI taxonomy): domain Eukaryota; kingdom Viridiplantae; phylum Streptophyta; class Pinopsida; order Cupressales; family Cupressaceae; genus Sequoia; species Sequoia sempervirens. The sequence goes on along the minus strand of VDFB02126903.1, from coordinate 103,948 downwards.
ATTTTTCATGTCTCTATTGTATTTTCTTTATTATTATGTACCTCATTTTTGTTGACTATCTTTTTCTTTCAAAATTTCTAAACTTCATAATTTTCTTAAATAAATAATTTAATTAGATGAAATATGTTTAGATAAGACTAAATCACATGACTAATTTCTATCATAAAAATTAGATACATTTCATTTCTTTCATCTTATTTCATAAATTGTGATAGGCTAAACGTCTTAGAAGAAAAATAAACCACTCATTATTCATTATAATTTGTTCTAATTTTTTTATTTCATTTAGTTATTATCAATAATAGTCAACACTAAGAACAATGAAGTCACACCAATAGTGTTGTAGTATTAAAATATAGTCTTTTAATGTCTTTGTGCACTTATAACTATTGGATAATTTTCCCTAGTTAAATTCTTATTCATATAGTCCATTGAGTGTTTTTTGAGGTTGTAATTGCTGATGTGTACTCTTTTCCCCCTCTTGATTTCATAAGAGAATTATAAAACATGACTTTGAGTTAATAATTCTTTGGCTACTTTTAATTTTTTGCACCATCTAAATATTTGAACCCTAGTAATTTACAAGATCAACAAACATGCCATCATCCTAACCAATTATATTTAATCAATTAAACATTAGTAAAAAAAATTACTTAAAGAGAGTGGCCATCAAATTTTTGTCAAAAGCCCCCCTCGGTTCCCAATTGTATTAAGAAAATAGCTCCTAAAGAGGGCCTATCACAAATAATTTCCACAAAAAGATCAATCTTCAAGGAAACTAGTTGGAAGCATCAATCATCTGGCTTTTTCTTAAATTTTAATTAATATGATTGTCCATCAAATTCTATTTTATGTACAATCAAATCCTATGTAGGATATATTAGATTCCACATACAATCCTTTTTATTTTAATTTGAAAATTAATGTTTTCTCAATGACAATGCAAAATTCGAATTACTAGCATCTAGCCTAAAATACTTCTAGAATGTTTTTCCATGTTCTTTATTACTATAGCTTTACAATTATGTACCTCATTTTTTTTTCCAAAATTTTCAACTCTATAGTTTGCTTAAATAAATAGTTCAAATAAGTGAAATATGTTTACATAGGACTAAATCACACGACTAATTTCTATCATAAAATAGTAGATATATTTCATTTCTTTAACCTTATTTCATAAATTGTGATAGGTTGAACGCCTAAAAAAAACAAAACAACCAACTCATTGTATATTACAACTTGTTCTAATAATTTTATTTCATTTAATTATTAATAATAATTAACACTAAGAACATTGAAGTCACCATATAGTATTGTCGTATTAAAATAGTCTTTTAATGTCTCAATATATTCACCACTATTGGGTGTTTCTCCAAGTTAATTTCTTATTAATTTAGTTTATCGAGTGTTTTTTTAGGTTGCAATTATTCATGTGTATTCTTTGCCCCCTCTTGATTTCATAAAAGAATTATGAAAACATGAGTTTGAGTTAATAATTCTTGGACTGATATTAATTTTTTTGCATCATCTAAATGCTTGAATCCTAACAATTTGCAAAGATCAACAAATATATTATCATCCTCACCAATTATATTACATCAGTGAAAAAAAACTACATAAAAAAGTGTCCCAAATTTTGCCCCAAACCCCTTTATTTCTCAATTATATTAAGAAAATAGCTCACAAATAATCTCCAAGAGAGATCCTTCAAGGAAACTAGAACGCTTGTGGTTGGAACCACCAAGCATCTGACTTTTCTATAGATTTGCTTTTTCCGTTTCTTTTGTATTTAAAGAATACAGGAAAAAGAAAGTACAGAGAAGCAGGGCATACCTAGGAAAGATCAATAACAACCAGCTGCCATTGCAGAACAACAAATCCCCATTGTTGGCGCGTTTATTGATTTCGTAGTAACTTCCTAAAAGTTACCCCCCTACAAATACCGTAAATGCTAAGGAAGTCCTCGGAAACTTCAAAGAAAAGATTTCCCCCCTTTTTCCAACATAAGAAGGGCATCGCACCCGATCAAAATACAGTAGAAATTGGAATCCATCTCAGTCAATCTTCTGTTTTGAATTTATTTTCGTTTGTGCTCAGAGGAACGCCCCATGGATCAACCTTCTTCTTTACCAGCAATTACTTCTCAAAGCGACATTGAGAATGGCCTGCAACAGCAACAGCAACAACTGGAGATGCAGATACAAGAGGTTGCCAACCAGAAATGGAACTACATTACTTTCTCATTGGCATTTTGGGAAATCTCTCTTATATTTTACCTCACTGTATTTCGTCCACACACTCGGCTTGCCTCAATACTGGTAGAGATTTCCTTGTTGATTATTTGTGCAATCTTTGGAGTGCTTTTCTGCATTATTTATCAGAAAATCGTGGAGGAAAATCGACTGAAATCCAAGGGTTGTCAGATTTCATTTCAGCAATGCATTTTCATCTTCTTGGCGTGTTTGATATTTGTAGATTATATTATCATTGGCATCAACACCATGAAAAAAATATAATTTGGTATACAATTGTGAAGAATAGTATTACTAGTTATTACTTCATTCCCTGATAAATTTACAAGTGCTGTGGTAAAAAAATGTCTGAAATAAATAAATGAAACATTGTTTTGTGAGCGATGGTCCATAGTCCAGATAAGTTTCTGCATTTTTATGAAAAATTTCGAAACATCATTGACTGTGTAATGTTAATTCTCTTGTTGCCCTCTACATAAACTAGGGGCTGTTTAAAAAGTACAGGATAAATTGTGGGTATGTTGTGGTTAGATTATATTTATCAATTAACTATTATTTTTTTATAAAATAGAGATCTAAAATTATTAGTTATTTGATAACTAAATTATTAATTATTTAAATAAAACAATTTTATGTAATTATTCTTTAATATCAATAATTCAATAATTATGATATTGCTATCAGGATTCAACCGTGTAGTTTCAAGTCAAACTCATTGACCCATGTTTCATGAGTAGTGGTTCACAAGAACCCATCTCTCATGATATCGAATGGTCCACTTAGCACTCATTGCATCTAGGTGGTGCTCACAGAGGTGAAGCGTCAATCCCGGAGGTCACCCATCCCGATGCATAGCTCAAGCGCCTTAACCAGGAGTTTTCCCAAGGTTAAGCCCGCTTAGGTTGTTACCCCATTTGCAAAACCTTTAGCAAGTGTTGTGCCTTATGAACCATTCATAATAGAGCCCCTTTAGCCCATCAATTGATAAGTAGGAGGTATATTTCCATAAGCGTGTCAAACTATGATATTGCTATCAAGATTTAACCGTGTAGTTTTTTGAGTCAAACTCATTGACCCATGTTTCATGAGTAGTGGTTCACAAGAACCCATCTCTCATGATATTCATGGTCCACTTAGCACTCATTTGCATCTAGGTGATGCTCACAGAGGTGAAGCACTCAGCCCCGGAGGTCACCCATCCCAGACTGCCAGCTCAAGCGCAAACCGGGAGTTTTCTCCAAGGTTAAGCCAGCTTGGGTTGTTACCCCATTTGCAAACCTTCTGCAAGTGTTGTGCCTTATGAACCATTCATAATAGAGCCCCTTTAGCTCATCAATTGATAAGTAGGAGGTATATTTCCACAGCGTGTCAAATTATGATATTGCTATCAGGATTCAACCGTGTAGTTTCGAGTCAAACTCATTGACCCATGTTTCATGAGTAATGATTCACAAGAACCCATCTCTCATGCTATCGAATGGTCCACTTAGCACTCATTGCACTAGGTGGTGCTCACAGAGGTGAAGCACTGGTCTGTCCCGGGAGGTCACCCATCCGAGTACTGCTCCAGCTCAAGCGCATAATGTGATCCCCCGTGAAATTTGTTATGATCATGTTGTATGAGTTTTAATAACACCTTGATTGTATGAGGTTCATTCTAACAGTATTTTGATGGATTAACATTTCTTTCCTGTGGTTTTTACTATGCTCTTTATTGAATATAGGCTAAGTCTAGTAAGGCAGTGACTGGATCCTCAATGATGGATGCAGAAAAGATTAAGATGGACATCAAGAGAAGAATTCCTGAGAGTAAGATCACTTCTGTCTGGTCAGAAGTAATAGATACAAATATTGGCCTCTGGGACTATGAGGAGTTTAAAGGAAGAATGGCAAAGGAGGGTCTTCCCTTGGTGGCTAGAAGAATGAAAGAGTCAGGCTTGTCACATTTGGTAGGTTTTCCTTCCACAACCTAGTGCTATGAGCTGGTCCTTGAGTGTGCAAGGCACTATGATCAAGACACACAGAGAATAATTGGTCCTCAAGGGAGGGTTGTGGCGAATCTCAATCCTGTTTCCATTGCCCAAACTTTCGATATGCTAGACAGATCTCATGTGGTGGCATTCAACATGAAGGTAGCTTAGGAGTTCTACGATGAATAGACTGTGAAGTCACAATAGCTCATGCAACCCTCCATCCACTGTGAATACTCCCCAATCCAATACTCACTATACCCTGTCCCTCGAACTAGTTCCTATTGCTCTTTGCCAATGACTGCAAAAGACAAATATGATGCAACCCAAGTAGGGGAGACTGAGAAGCACCATAACAAAGTAGAATAATGAAACTGTAAACATTCTTAAACACCCATTGCACAAAATTAACCCAATCTGCCCACATATAATTAAATTCCTTAACAAAAACTTCTCGCCTATGACGAGTTCATTTGTATAATCATTCACCCCACTCCCAGTCGGGCATTGCACTCTAACTGCCACTATTCTGCATCAACTTACTTATTTTATTGAACGTCGTTTGATTGTTTAAACGGATTATTTATAGAAATGGACGAGGACAATGTCGCGCAATTGACAGATGAATGGGCTTGCCTCGTATGGCCTCGCCATCACTTGTGTCACCACTACAGCTAATGCCCCCGTCTCAAACTCTAAATGGCCCACGCAATTTCCTTCGACTTTGATATTCGCCTCACAGTCCTTCCTATGCCACAAGTTGAAGGGTTACCCGAGGGACTGGAAAGCTTCGACCAAGTTCCTTCCGAGCAATCTGAACTAATTTTTGGTTTGGTCGTTAAGCTTGAACAACATTTAAACCCCCATGAAATTTGTTATGATCATGTTGTATGAGTTTTAATAACACCTTGATTGTATGAGGTTCATTCTAACGGTATTTTGATGGATTAACATTTCTTTCCTGTGGTTTTTACTATGCTCTTTGTTGAATATAGACTAAGTCTAGTAAGGCAGTGACTGGATCCTCAATGATGGATGTAGAAAAGATTAAGATGGACATCAAGAGCAGAATTCCTGAGAGTAAGATCACTTCTGTCTGGTCAGAAGTAATAGATACAAATATTGGCCTCTGGGACTATGAGGAGTTTAAAGGAAGAATGGCAAAGGAGGGTCTTCCCTTGGTGGCTAGAAGAATGAAAGAGTCAGGCTTGTCACATTTGGTAGGTTTTCCTTCCACAACCTAGTGCTATGAGCTGGTCCTTGAGTGTGCAAGGCACTATGATCAAGACACACAGAGAATAATTGGTCCTCAAGGGAGGGTTGTGGCGAATCTCAATCCTGTTTCCATTGCCCAAACTTTCGATATGCTAGACAGATCTCATGTGGTGGCATTCAAAATGAAGGTAGCTTAGGAGTTCTACGATGAATAGACTGTGAAGTCACAATAGCTTATCAATTCCTGGCTGGAGAAGCCCAAGTCTCACTACTCCAAGTTGCCTAAGCAATTATTCAGGGCAAAGTTCAAGAAAGAATATTATGATGCCATCACTCTTCTTAGCAGGGTGGTTGGATTGAAGAATGCTGGCATGTTTGAGAATTGGATGTGCCATGTGATTGTGAGGATGGAGCAGGAGAAGACTGACTACCATTGGGCAAGAGTCATTAGCAGAGTAATCCACGAGCAGTTGTCCAATGTGTTGCAAACAAGGACCTTCACAATGACCTCATATTTGGTCTATGCACTTGCGAGATTTCACCCATACAAATGATTGAGCACAAGGGGAGTCTTTGGGCAGGATGCCATCTATGAGGTTTACCCTCAATTGCACCTAGGAAGCTCGAGTTACAGGAGGGTGAATGATGCATTCACCATGCATATCACTAGATTACTTTAGGGTGCAGAGCATGTACGGATTTCATATCAAGCAAAGGAGCTCATCAAGAAATATGGGGCTTGGTTTATTCAATTTCCAACCTTCTCCTATATCTGGGTTGATGGCTGCCAAAGGGCTCCTTACAGACTTCTAAGGTACCCTACTGATCATATCATACTTTTGGAAGTAACCAGATAGATCTGTGACTTTGATGCCATTGTCAAGAGAGACAAACATAAGACTGGTTTTGGTGGAGACTTTCCCTTGAGGATTGGAACTGGAGAGGCATGTCCTTCCATCATTTCTGCCCTGGCCTCAGAGGAAGAGATGAGTACTCTTGGCTTGTCTTTCCATTCCAAGAGGTCCAGGTTTGATATCACAGGTGAAGCTCAAAAGAAGGCCAGTAGGGAGTATAGTCATAAAGTTGATTTGGAGGACTACTAGGCCAATTGTAGTGATGAATTTGAGGTTAGAAAGAAGATGTTTTCTCGCCTTCTTGTTGAATCAGTCCAACTATACATTGTGAAGGCAGTGCCTGATCAACTTGAAGATGATGGAAACCTGATTCAGGATCATGCTTACGAGGCAATAAAGGATAGACCAATTGGTGATGTGGATTGGTTAGAAGAGGAAAAAATAGAATTAAAACAGTTAGTGGATCCAGTTATCAAATTTACCAAGATGTGGCTAAAGCATAAGCTATGGCAGTTGGAAAATGAAGGCACGTGCAGTGCACCTATGAGCTGATGGGAGATTTAGATCCCCACTCCACTTCCGAGGAATCAAATGAACAGGATCCTAAGGGTAAGGGTAAGCTGGATTCTCCTTTCAAAATCAAGATAAAATGTGTTCAAGAGGAGGAGGTCTAGGAGACAGAAAAATAGAATAAGCCAAAGGCTAAGAAGAGGACAAGGACTAAGAAGTCTGAATAGAAATAAATGGAGAAGCAAGGTCCTGAGGTTGATGTTCCTGTTCCCAAAAGGAGAAGAATCATAAAATTTTCAGAGAAGGAAATCTACAAGGTAGGAGAAGAAGAGGCTACCTCATCGGTGGTTAATGTGGAAAGTTCAGAGGAGAAGGCACGGGTGTACACAAGGAGGTCTAGGACTCCTTCTCCCAAAGATGGTGTGCCTAGGGCGGACCTTCCTCTGGTTGTTTCTCATGAGGAGTAGCATGATGATATTCCTTCCACCCATGAAGCTCAAAGCAAACTAGGTGAGTTGGAAAACATTGAGGAACATCCATATAATGAAGGAGAGGAATTTCATGAGGGTGATCTTCATAGTGCAGAAGCAGAAGTTGAAAAGATAATGCAATCTCCTTTGGTAGCTTATGTAGAGTCACCTGTTGGAACTGAAGAGGTTAAATCACCTTTGAGAGAAGAAGAGGCAGAAAAGGTTCCATCACCTGTACATGAAGAAGAACATGCTGAAGAAAAGGAGGGCAAGACAGATGAGACTCCTGAGAAACAAAATTTGAGTGAAGAGGCACCTAAAGGTCAACAAGAAGAGGAGAAACATGGTAAGGTGCAATTGGAATCCAGTGTCCCTAATTGGTTAGACAAGGAGATAAGGAGAAAATAGGTTGTTGTGGAGGATACTCCACCTAATTGGGATGAGCTGCTAGCCAAGATTGGAAAAGAAAAAGGTAAGAATAAGGCTAGGGTGATCTCAAGGATTGAAAGAGATGAGGCCAGCAACAGAGTTGTTCACATTGCAACCCCTGTCTCAGATAAAAACAGAGATGATGTGGCTGGAAAGGATTATAATGTTCAGACCTTCAATTTAGGGCCTACATCCATTGAACAAGTTATTGAAGATTATCAGGGTTCAAGTGCAGCCATCTTGGGCAGATTGAGGAAGGAGATGAAGACTAAACAGGAGCTAAAGAAGGAAAATGAGAATCTCAAGAAATGCTTGGAGGATTTAATGAAACCCTTGCAATCCATTAACCCCTCCGCCTCTGCTGCAAAGCCTTTCCCTCAGGAAACCATGACCGAGCTTGAAAGGATGAAAGCTTCCACTCTTGCCACTGCAAATTGGTTGCAAGGGGTGCAAACCAAGGGTAATGAAGCTATCAAGGATATTTTGTCAACTGGGAAGGATATTGTAAGGGCAGTTGATTGGTTGAAGGAGGTGTTGGCTCAGGATAAAGAAGATACACAACTCCTACTGCAGAAAACCAGAACTATCATGGAGTACACCAGGGATAGGTTAGTAAGTGATAAAATTCTCCCTTCCTCTGGAGCTGCTGAACCTTGGGAGTGGTTTGAAGCGTTGCAAATCAGGTAGAAGGTTTTGAAGAAGATCTACAAACAAAGGAGGAAGATTGATGATACCTTAGTTGATGTTTACAATGGATCCATTGCTTTCTTTGAGATTATGACATGAAGAAGGAAGATCGCCCCTAAATATTTGAGTTTGGAATAGTTGAGGAAGTGGTGGCATGATGTTTATGCCCTAATTAATGAGGATTCCGTTTCTGAGCACTAGTTGGATGATGCGGCCACCTACATTGCTGTCATTGAAAAATACCTAACGTATAAGGTCGATTGGGATAAGTCGGTAAAGTAACCAAGGGAAGAAATTGCATCAATTGAGAGGCGACTTAGGGTTTTCCCTTCACTACTTGTGGCCGACTTGGATAGGGTGCTTTTGAAAGTTCATGAAATGCTGGATCTGAATAGGGACAAAGGGGAAGACAGTTAATGATTGGCTACATCGAGATTTGTGCTTCCCTATTATTTTTCCATGCATTGGTCTGAGCTGCATTGGAAATCCCAGGCCGACCTGAATGAAGTTCATGCATTTAATGCATATTTTATTTTATTTTGAATTTCTCTTGGCTGACTTGTTGTGCCTAATTATTATTGTAAAATCTTATCTAGGTTGACATGTTTTGGGGGTTCTATAAATATGGCATTTCACCTCATTTGTAAGGGTTAAGAAGTTTTAGACAGACAAATAGAGAGATAGTTAGAGCGAATTAAGTAGAGCAAGAGTTAGTAAGTAGTTTTTCTCAAGAAAATATTGTAACAAAAAGCTGGAATTGTTGCTACAGTGGATAATTTGATGCAAGTAATGACATTGTGATTTGGTGCCATACTTGTGTTCTTCTTATCAGGCATGGTTCTTGTTATTCTATCTTTAGAATTGTTTTGAGGAGGTTAATATTTATATTAGATTTGATTCAATGATGTTTATGGTTTGATATTTGAAGTGTTGCAGCAATCCCTGGTCCATACTTTTCGCAACCAACTGATTGTTAGTTGCTTTGCAAAGTTAGCCTGGACCTTTATATTCATTGTGCTTAGTTCAATTGTGAGGGTTTATTCATTTCAATTGCGATAGGGTTGTTTGAATGAATGTTCATGATTTTAAAATCTTAACACCTTAGAAGATTGCACTGTTTCTATAAGATTAAAGATCCATCTGGGTCAAGTAGAAATCAGTTTTGAGGGATTGGTCCATTTCAAGTGTTGGTCATTTGCATTGTTAATCTTAGGTTTAATATTAAGTTTATCTAAATCTCTTTGAAACCCTTATCTTTTGTTATTTCTTTGATTATTGGGTTAAATTTAGGATTGAAGTATCATTACATTGTTAGATCTGATAAATTGAGATTCAATACTTTGCTTGTAATAAGGTCCCATTGTGATTACCGACATTTTCACATTTATCACTGAGTTGTTTATGCATTGTCAAGGCCTGACATTAGAGACCTTGGGGTTATCTCTTGAGGCTTGCTGATAGAGATTTTACCTTTCAAGTGTGATAGGATATTATATTCTGTTTGAGTTGTTGTGCAAAAAAAATCATCAACATGTATGTTGTATAGGGTTTATTATATAGGCCTTTGAAACTCAAGGTTGAGGGATAAGGATTAGGGTCAAGAGGGTATATAATATGGGGTTGAGGATTTAGCCTATAGAATTTAGGGCCTAGGGTTGAGGGATAGGGCTTAGGGTTGAGGGTATAGGATATAAGGTTTAGGGTTTAGGGTTGAGTATATGGCTAAGGGTTTAACCTACTAGATTTAATTCCTAAGATTGAGGGATAAGGTTTATGATATAGGGTATATGGTTGAGTATATGGTTAAGGGTTTAACCTTTTTTATTTAGTTCCTAGGGTTGAGGGATAAGGTTTAGGGTATAGGATTTAGTTTCCTAGATCCACCTCTCTTTATCTAACCTCTCTCTCTATCTCAACTTTCTATATATATCCCCTTCCTACCTCTCCCCTCATCCCTCCTTATCTACCTTTCCTTCTATCCCTATGTAGATCTCTCCTCTCTCTATAGGGTTTAGGGTTGAGAGTATAAGATTGCGTGATAAAGTTTAAGTTTAAGGGTATAGGAACTTGAGGGTTAAAGGTATAAGGTCTAGGGTAGAGTGTATAGGCTTTATGGCCTAGGGAGCTAGTGTAGGGTTTAGGGTTGCGGGATAGGGTTTAGGGTTGATGGTATAGGGTATCTAGGGTTTAGGGTTGATGGTATAGGGTATCTAGGGTTTAGGGTTATGGGTATAGAGTTTAGAGTTAAGTGTATAGTTGTTAGGATTAACTGCATAAGGTTTTATAAGTTAAATCCATTGTAAGCCCAAAACTAAGCAAAAAATGTACATGTTTTGTTAAGTTAAAAGAATGTACATATTTTGTTAAGTTAAAAGAATGTACATATTTTGTAAAGGTAGATCCACTATTCAAAGCTAAAACTAAGAACAAAACATACATGTTTTGTTAAGTTAAAAGAACATACATGTTTTGTAAAGGTAAATGCATTGTTCAAACCAAAAACTAAATAAAATACATACGTGTTTTGTTAAGTTAAAACCATGTACTAGTGTTTTGTAATGTTAAAAGAAAGTACTTTTTTTGTAAAGTTAAAAGCATGAGATCATCACCAAAATGGAAATTGGATGGGTGCATGTGAGGAGAGCATGGAAATTGGCCAGGTGTGTGAGGAGATCATGGAGGTACATGTCTATCAAGAAATGAATAAGGATGCAAATGTTGGGATGGTAGGTACGTAAGGTGCTGGATAGTTTGAAGTCATTACAAGGAAATGGTAGTGGCAATCATTGGCATCATATAGGTTTGACAGTCATTACAAGAAAATGGCAGCAATCCTCGGTACCCAACACCCTATCAATCAGCATCACTACTCGACTATAAGGTACTGAGAAGATTGATTATATTATTTAATCATCACCAAGGTGAAGGTCTTCAACCTCGAGTGTTTTGGTGGTTGGCCTTGAGCAACGATGGTGAAGGTGCTCTGTGTTAAGTTTATCCCTAGGACATGGGATCACAAGGATATCTCCTTTATATCTGCTATGGGATTTCTCCCTCTGACATTGCTAATAATAGCCTATTAGTTGAGGTCAATAAATATGCTTGATCGCCCCTATCTTATGACAACAAAGCCAATTTTTCTTCTTCTTCAGTTTGAGATGGCAGAGGCTAGTTTTCACAGATTAGGAAATTTTTTTGATAGCTCCCCTCCTAAAGAAATTCAAGCCGAGCTTGAAAGGATCTTTTTGAAGAGATCGAAGGAGATGATAACTGCTATCAACAAGATCATGGAAATTGCATGTTGGTCTAAGGATCCCATCTATGATGTTAAAGTGTTCAATAGATTTTTAAGCAACTTGATATAGGGATTATGATTTTGAGAGTTAGTGGAGGTTGTGGTGGCCAATCTCCTCAAAGATGAGGATGTACCTATAGCCTTCTAGGCCATCAAAGATATTGAGACCATTTTGAAAGGGGTTAAAGTGGCCGGGATCTTTGATGAAAATATTACAAAAAGAAAGAAGATCATTGTTGAGGCACTTAAGGGTGAAGCCACAATAGTGGTTTACAATTCAAGTGAGGAAGGAAAACTCACAAAAAATGACCCCAAAGAAAAAATAGTGATTTTGGGGGTTCGTACGAACCTACTGGTTCGAGTGAACCCCTTTGAATTTTGGCCTCCAAAAAAATAAAACAAATGCATAGCAAAGGTGTTCGAGCGAACCCCCTTGAAGGGGTTTGCTAGAACCAGGGTTCAAGTGAACCCCTAGAGGTTCGCTCGAACCCCTAGGGGTTCGTTCGAACACCCCTTGCCCCTCATCCCCCTCCTGAGACACAAAAAAAGTCTATTTTTTTACGCTTCGGAGCTCAAGTTGAGGAGGAAAATGAAAGAGTATCCATAAACCCATTTGGAATTAGATAGTTCTCAGAATGAGCTATGCAATGAATATAATTTTAATATGTTTTGGTTTTATTATGTATTTTTTTTTAGTTTTATTAAACATAGATTCTTCACCAAAAATGAAAGTCTCTGTTCTGTACATGTGGAAAAATAGAAAATTATCAATTGTTTTTTTGAAAAATATGAGTGCACTAGATATTGAAGTCCTTGATCAAGCAAAAAAAATAAATTTGAATTTCGATATATTATACAAAAAAAGTTATGCCTTATACGGTTGTGCTATGTTTGAATTGCAATTAGTTTGACTTCAAAACTTTATTAAAGAAAAAATATTCAATAAAAAATTATCTAACCAAGTGGAAGCACTAGATATCAGAGTTACAAATCTAAATTCAAAAGAATTAGAATTTTATCCTTCATGGAAAAAAATTTATGTGTTAAACGGTGTGCATCACTTTTTTGAAAATGTTGTTTTCTAAAAAAACCAGTTTTCATGGGAGATGGAAAAATAAGTGCAATTTGATTCCAAAATTTTTGAAAAAAATACTTTTAGAATCTACAAACAAAATGTGACAAGACTCTAGTTTGCATCATCTTCAAATTCCTTGTAGTTTAGCTGCTATAGGTGCCCGAATGTGGAGATTTAGTTAAAAATAATAATTTTAGTGTCTAGTTTGGCCAAAAATTGTAAACCACTATTGTGGGATCACCCTTAAGTTGTATAGAGAACAAATTGGCAGGGGTAATATGGAGGCCTTTTTCTTCTACTTGAGCCAATATGTTGATCTATTGGGAACTAATCTTTCCATCTGGACTACGAAGTTGGTTGAAGGAATTTTCTCATTGAAATCTCACAATCACTAAATATATTTTGTATATCATGCAATGCTCAATGTAACTCTTTTACATTAATATAATTTAATATAATAGTATAGTATAATATATGTTGGGAAAATGTGTCTCAACCTTGCAATTACATAAGGTATTATTGGTACGTCAACAATAGGGGGCGTGAGGGTTCCGCCCCTCTCGACAAGGGGTCAAGGGGGTTTGGGGGCCACGCGCCCTAGTGGGGACTCAGGGGCGATGCCCCCGAAAGGAAAAAATTATTTATATTTTATTATTGTAAATCTGGATTGTTCATCATTAGGTCTTAGATCTGACAACTGATATTTTGTTAGCTTGAATTTCCCTAGAAGGCAACCCTATTTTATGAGGGTGTTGTATTATGACTATTTATTATGATGTATTCTAAGAGTATGATAGTGGTCGTGTTGCCTTTGGATCTCTAGTTGGTGATGCTCCCATGAGAAGCTTGCTCTACAAGTATATTGTAATATTTGTGATTTCTGAATAATATATTGGGCAACTTTTGGAGTGTTGGGTTTTTCTCTCGAAAGGGTTTTCCCCATGTAAATCATTGTGTTGTGGCATGCATAATATTTATGTTTAAGTTTTTGTAACTGTTGAAGATCTATAAAGTTCTGCAATATCCTCCTCTCAATATTAGTATATAGGAAGTTGTTTTGGTACCTTAGCTTCCTTACAATATAATATTAATATAATATAGTATAATATAATATAATATAGTATAATATAATATAGTATAGTATAATATAATATAGTATAGTATAATATAATATAGTATAGTATAATATAATATAGTATAGTATAGTATAATATAATATAGTATATAATATAGTATAATATAATATAGTATATAATATAGTATAATATAATATAATATATAATATAGTATAATATAATGTAATATATAATATAGTATAATATAATGTAATATATAATATAGTATAATATAATGTAATATATAATATATATAATATAATGTAATATATAATATAGTATATATATAATGTAAATATATAATATAGTATAATATAATATATATATATAATATAATATAATATAATATAATATAATATAATATAATATAATATAATATAATATAATATAATATATATTATAATATTATATTATAATTATAATTAATATTATATTATATTATATTAGATTATATTATGTACTATATTACATTACATTATATTATTTTATATTAATATAATATATTATATTATCATATAATATACTACAATATTAATATAATATAATATTCATAAAAACGTGCAACATTTTGTCTCCATAAAATGCTTACTTGTTTTATATTCATAAAATTGTGTGCACATTTTTTTTTCATTAAAACAAAAGAATGTTTTGTATTCAAATAATGTGCTCATGTTATTTGAATTTCTTAAAAAAAAAACATGTTTTACTCATTTTTGTGTATTTGACCACTTTTTTGTGCCTCATCTTGGTGCACATTCCCTATGATCATTCTTCACAATTTGACATGAGTGTGGATACTTTTGAGAAACATTTGGAGGAGGCTTCTTTGTCTTCAAAGGAGATATGTGTCTTTGGATTGTGCTCTACAATCATCTCTAAAAGATTTTGGATTGTCCTCTTTACTAGTGTCGCCTAGAACACCTATTTGGAGTGTGACAACTGTGGACATTGACATGGAGACATTTGTGCATAGTTTAGAGACATCACTCATTATCTTTCTTCTCTCATCTTCCTTTTAGGAATAGGAAGGCATCCTACAGATCATCTTGGTGTTATTTTTTCATAAGTTGGATGTATTAATGCCAATCAAGGGTGTCAATGATAAGTTTCTATAATGGTATTCAATTCTCATTAATATTTTTTTTTTCTTGAATTAGAGGAGGATTTGGTGGAGGAGGGATTGGTGGGGGAGTTTTTGGGTTTTGACATTCCTCATCCATAAAAAATAAATTATAATTTAAAACTAATCCTTATTTACGTGCTTTTATTTCAACTTTGCCTAACTATTAATAGGTCTCAAAGCCTAGTGATTAATATATAAATCAAACTCATTTGATAATAGATAATGCCTCCACTTCTATAAGGCTTGAACAATTCCATTTAACTCTTATCATAAAATGAGTACTTCTACTTGGCCTTAATTAATTTTCTCTCTAAAATCTACAATAGTCATAAATGACACAACCATTGAGGGATGAGATCCCAATCAAGGAAACTATTGGTGGTTTTAAAACTTCCTAGCAACTTTGGATCTCCATGACATGTTTATTTATAGATTTTATATGTAAACAAATCTATAACATAGTTTATATATTGATAGGTAGTGAATAGGTAGAAGATAAACAACTATACACCTTTCTCAAGGTTATGTTGTTCAAGTCTATGATTAGCTTCATCATAGCCTAACACTTATTTGGATTCACATCTAGAAAGTGGTCCGCTAGGATTTCAACACTTGGACATCAAATCAATATAATTTTTGGCATATTATTATTTCAATGAGTTCAATAGGGGAGAGTACCTAGTAGTTGTGCACCCTAAGTTTGCAACTCTCAAATTTTTGTAGTAGATTAGTTTGCAAGTTCAATGGTCAAAACTAAGATTTCAAGTCCACATCATCATTTATGAAGTCAAATAAACATGCTTTTATTGAGGTGTTGTAAAATATAAAAAAAAGAAAATAAAAAAGAGTTAGCCCAATAATTATGTATTAAATTGGTCTCAACCCCATCCCATATTTATTGCACCTTTAAAAAAAATTGAAACCTTCATGAATACCAAAATTAAAAAAACATGCAAATCATTATCACTAGTTACATTCAAGCAGTTATAAAACATACGTCATTATCACCGATTTCATTCAACCAATTAGTAAACAATAATAAAACAAATAACCATCTGTCAAAATTTGACTTTAATCGATCATCAAATTTTGAACCGAAGCCTCCCTCACACTTCCCCCTAGTTGTTAAGTAAATAACTCTAATAGAGACCAGTCACAAAGAATTTGTAGATAAATCCATCTTCAAGGAAACTAGAGTGCTTCTACTTGGAACCACCAACCATCCAACTTTTCTTTACATTTTCTTGACGTTAGTCGGAAACCACATTGCTGGCGCATTTCTTGATTTGGTCATAACTTCCGAACAGCTTCCCCCCCATAAATTATGCAAATGCCAAGGAATTCCTCGGAATCTTCGAAGAAGAGAATACACATCAATGCTTTTACCCCAATTCCAATATAAGAAGAAGATCGCACCAGACCACAATATTGTAATGGAAATCAGAGTCAAAAAGATGAAGCTATTTCATTTGTGCTTAGAGGGACGCCCCATGGCGCGACCTCCACAAAGCGACATTGAGAGTGCCCTGCAACACCACCAACTGGAGATACCGATACAGCAGGTTGTCCACAAGAAATGGAACTACATTACTTTGGCATTGGGGTTGTGGGAAATCTCTCTCCTATTTTACCGCACATCATTTTGCCCACACACCCAGATTACCTCAATACTGGTAGAGATTTCTTTGTTGATTATCAGTACCATCTTTCGTGTGCTCTTTTGTATTATATATCAGAAAATTGTTGAGGAAGATCGATTCAAATCCAGGGGCTCCCAGATCTCATTCCAACAATTCATTTCCAGCTTATTGGCGCATTTGATATTTGTAGATCATATTCTGATTGGCATCGACGCCTTGAATAAAAGATAATATATATGGTCTAGAAGAGTGCATCCATGAGCATAAGAATGGATTACTGTATTACAAATTAAAATAAAGTAAATTGCTAGCTATTATTTCCTTCCCTGATAAGTTTCTTCATTTAAAAAAAAACAATTAAAGACATATTGGATTGTCTAAAGTTTTTCTCTTGTCGGCCTCTATGTAAGATAGGAGCTGTTCTTAAATGTCGAGGCTAAATTGTAGGTATACTATGCTTAATGCGTCACTGAAAAAGTTAATATGTTTATTAATAAAAATAAATTATAAAATTATTATTAATCATTTAATATTTAAAAAATATTTCATATATCTATTTTTATAATTTGTCAAACAGAAATAAATCTATATCTAAGTTCTAAACTTGAGAAAGTTATTCGAATTTGGTAATATGAACATGAGTTTGCACAATAGTAAGCAACAACAAAAAGTAGTTGGTAATTTGCTTTAATAATCTATTAGCTTTTATCTCGCTCTTTTTTCCTTCTTAATTTTTTACTTTTCCATATTCTATAAACCATAAGGGCATCTTTAGTCATTTCAAAAAAATTCCTCCACATCTTTTTAGAAATTAATGATGCAATCACCTCATCCATCTTGAACTTCTTGGTTTTACTCCCAAAGGCCATCACAAGGTGGTCCCATGAATCAAGAAAATAACATAATAGAGTCATACAACAACCCTCATCCATTTTCACTCCAATAGAACTCAACTAAAAATTGGCTACAAGCATAAATTGAAGGTATCAAATGATCAGCTATAGATCTATTGAATTCCCTTTGAAGAAAAGACAACTTCTTTCTCTGGGAAAATATTTTCACTAGGTATTTAGCCTAATAAATTTCACCAATCTTCTTCCAAAGGTTTATTTTGGTATCCTGTTTATGAATAATTAGTAAAATTGAGTCTAAAAGGGCCCTTAGCATTTATATCCATAAAGTTCAAGTCTTCTTTTTCATACATGATAGCATAATGCTAGATATTGCACCCTATGGATCTTTTTCCATGAGCATATCCTCCATCTTAAGCTTTTAAAGCAAAAAATTACCAAAATTAAACTTATTCATTTATGTTCTTCTAGATGTGCTTGCCATCTCTTCTTGTAGTAAGAAAAAATACCATGTGCAAGCTCCCACTTAATGTACAAAAAATCCTCTATCCAACAACAATGATAAAATGTGATCAATATCTATTACCATTGAAAGGAAGAAAGATACATGGAAATACTTCCTATAGAAATCTAATAAGTATTGTGTAAATTTTAATATTTTCAAATTATAGAAAGTGAAAACACATATGAACATAAAATAAGTAATTTATAACATAACAAAAATATACATGAAAAAAATCTTTTTGGGAGAAAAAATCCATACTCCAAAGTTGATGAGCACATGATTATATTGCAATGATCTTTACTTTTTCGAACTTAATACCATATTTAAAACTTGATCAATAACAATAACATCATTTCTCAACATTAATAATCATGCACACAAGAAGAACACAATGGCACATGATATTTACATGGAAACCCTTACAAGAGAAAACCACAAAAAATTAATGCTTTTATATAAATTATTCTTTTACAAATTTTGTAGGTACCTGTTGATGTTCCAAATGGCACAACAATAGTTAAACAAAATATTGCTACTCTGTTTCTCCTGAAAGAGAAAGATAACACATGGATACCTTAGCTCCCACGGTCTTTGTAGTTGGTTCTCAACTGTGCTGATGTCCCTCAGTGGTCAATGTAATAGTAATGTTCAAGGGGCTTGCTGGTGTGAGCTTTTAGATTGTTCTAAGATCAAGCATGAATTTAAACCTACTTAAACCAGGGGTTTTAAAGAAACATAGAAAGATAGATCAAGGTTTTGGTACTAAAAAGAATGATAATTCACCTATCTTAACCAGATTTATTACCTTTCAAGGAATTGTTAACTAAAACTGGAGAACAAAATTAACTAGTGATTAACACACAATTGCATCCATTCACAGTGTTGATTTCAATAACTGATTATAAGTTACCATTTAAACAAAACACAAAATAAGATTTCATTCGTTGAAAGATTTCAAAATCAAATGATTAACTTAAGATAACTACCATTCTAGAACACAATATGAAGTAGATTCAAATCTAGTTGCTTCTACTATTGGTGAGACAAATAAGCAACATTTACAAATCTGGCACAATCACCAGTGTATAGAAAAACTTGTGTCTTCAGACTGCTTCCATCTACACTAAGGAAATTGGAAAGATACATTCTTTCTATGCTGAATCTAACTCCTAAACAAGAAGACAAAAGAAGCTCCCTTTACTAAGAAACAAGATGCATCTCTCTCTCCTCTATCTCTGCTAACTATTTCTATATCTCTTCCAAAACTTCTACTTTTGACCCTTTTAACTTCTAACAAAAAAAAAATGACGACCCCTTTACAAAGAGGCAAGCATGCCATTTTATACACCATCTCCTAAAAATAATGTTGGCCCCTATTTTAGGGTTTACAAAATATCTGTCTGTTGCACGAGGGTTGACATCTAGATCTTTTGAAGAAAGTCAGTTCTGTATTCACTGCGAGTCCCTGCTGTCCATGTCGGTCAAGAGATTATCCCTTGGAATGATCTCAGATCTTTTGTAGCTTATAGCATTAACTCCTACGCCCCCGTGTCCATCTTCAAACTCCAGCGGAGCTGCTTTGAATGCCCTAAAATATCACCATTAATGTCGAGCTACCCCTATCAGTAGACACCAGCTGGCATTATGACTCACGACTTCCTTCCTCTTCCTCGGCTCTCCCCCCGCTCGAGATCGGTCCCTCAATAAGTTGTCAGCGAGACTAACTTCCTTCGCTGAGACACTACACCGCAGTCGTGTCCTTCCACCGAGAGCTCACTTCACTTCAGGGAGACTTTGCCCAATCAGCGAGATGTTTCATCGTGCTCAACACGCTACACCAAGGGCAGAAAATATGTCAGTGGGACTCTATCGGGTTGGCAAGACCTTCTGTCGAAGTTGTCTTCCTTCGCCGAGGTACTACAAGTTGGCAAGACTTTATTCCTTCAACCAGACATCACGTTGAACTTAGATCCTTTGGCGAAACTCCCTCAAGAGATATCTTCAGGTGAATAACTTGATCCTACAAAATAGATCCCTCCATTAGTTCTCAAAGGTAAATAAAATATATCATTGCTTATTATGTCTCTAATTTAATTAAAAAAAAGCACAACTCCGGCAAAAGTAGAAGCGGGACCAAGACAGAACCAAACGACACCTGCATTCAAAACTGGCAGAGGTGGAACCAAGACCGAAACGGGAATACACTTCCCTTTAAAAAATCGGCGGAGGCAGAACCAAAACGGGACCGGGATCGAGGGGAAAAATTGGACGAATCCCGGTGGAACCAGGATCGGGACAAAATAGGACTCAAAAATGACATCCCTCGCCTTTAAAACTGGTGGGGGCAGGGCCAAAAGAAAATCGGAACCAGGACCGGAGTCGGGATGGGAACGAGCCATGGAAATAATCAACATTTCCAAGTTTAGCTCCATCCCAGCTCCACGTCCGCAAAAGAAACCAAAACGCAAAGGACAGGGATACAAACACCGACGGGGTCGGAGCAAAACATGATCCCGAGCGAAGCACAACTGGGGTGGGGGCGGAACCAAATCTGAAATTGAAACTTCTTCAAAGTTTCAATTTCATATTCCATCCCGATCCTGCCTCCAACAACACACAAATACAAAAAAGAAAAGGAAGGAAAAACAACACCCCACAACCAAACGATCGGAACCGGGGCAGAACAAAGTACCAAAGCAGAAGCGGGATCGGGACCAAACCCGAGCCACAAAATTTTTCCAAGTTTCGGGGTTCGGATTCCGTTCCGGCCCCGCCTCCAACAACACATAAAAAGACGCGCAAGGTAAAAGAAACAAAAGAGGCGGGACCGGGACCGAGACCGGGGAAGGAAAAGAAAACAAAACTTGGAAGGAATTCTGAGTTTGGTTTTTGATCCGGTTTTGGGCCCGCCAAAACAAACCAAAATGCGAAGGGAAAACTGATGACAAAGAGAGAGAAAGGGAAAGGTAGAGTTGGGGCTAGGATGGAACCCGAACGAGAAACTTTAACAAAGTTTAACATTTTGATTCAGACCCGAACCTGGCTCTGAGGAAGAATGAAAGACGAAGATAAAGAACCGTCAGAACCGGAACCGGGGATGGAACAAAACCAGAACTTGGAAGGAATTCCAAGTCCGGTATTGGTCCCGGTTCCGCTTCCGACAGAACTTAAAAGAAAAATTCCTAAGGTAGAAAACCAAAGGCCAAAGGGAAAAGAAAAAAAGGGGACCCATTTTATTGCAGAATAAAATGGGGTGGTTATGCAAGGCATAACAAATGACGACTCGGCTAGGAAAATGGTTTAACCATTTTCAAGAGAACGAAGGATTCAGCTACCCAAAATCTTTGTTTTATGAACATCACAACTCCAGTTGGGTCAGTTTTGACAAGCAAGTTTGAGCTAGAATCTCAAATGTAAACCAACACTAGCTATCCTGAATCTATGTGTGTGTTCGATTGTGTATCACTCTTTTACAAAGTTTTCTTCATCTTTCGGACAACAATGTGAAAGATTTGAGCTATATGAGTTGATCTCCTTAGTTGTTGTGCAATGATATCCTGGGCATTGCTCTGCTGCCAGTCAGGCGTTCATATCCCCAACGAAGATACCTCTAGTTTCCTCACAACATTTCTCTACTACCAGTCAAGCGTCCATAGCCCCGGTAGAGATACTGGAATCACCCACTCATATTGAGTCTTCTTTTCTCCTCAAATAGTTCTCTTTTTCTTTTCTTTTTGTCTTGAAGTTTCAGATATTCCATTCAATTTTTTCTCAATATGTCAGTTGTTTAAGATCTGATCTGGGTTGAAAACTACCATGGACCTCGTAACAACACTTGGGAATTAGATTTTTCACTCAAATCTTACAACATTATCACCCTAGGACAAATATACCATTATAAGAGTAGATGATCTTGGTGATTTGTGACAGATTCAGAGGGAGCTAATGAAGGTTATTTACTTTGTACCTTGTTTTCAAGAACTCCCACAACTCTTATTGGAAATGAGCATAAAACAAAAGTTTAGGACAAAATCACCCAATTAGCAAACCTGAAAATCCCTAAACCACTTCTCTCCTAGTAACCAAAGTATGCTTTAGACAACAACCCATCATTTCAAGATAGAAAGAAATAGATAAACCCCAAAGAACAAAACAAAAATAGAAAACAAGAGAACAAAGGAAATAGAAAGATAGAAAGAAAGGATAAACAGACAAACAACAAATTATTTACAAAAAATAGAGAAAATTACTTACACAAAGAGCAGTAGATTATTCACATAAAGTACAGAGTTATTTACACACCAAAATTATTTACAAGAAGAAATTATTTAGACAGATGCATCACCCAGCAAAAGCATCAACTTCATGACTCGAAATAGTGTTTAAGAAACTGTCCATTGACAGGCAAGGGAACAGGTTCTCCAATTAAACTACTCAGTCTGAAAGCATTTTCCCCTAGGATCTCTGCAACTTGATAAGGACCTAGCCAAAGCTTATCGAATTTCTAGTGACTACCCTTATTTTCACTGGATTTATCCCATAACAATATAAGGTCTGATATCCTAAAAGCTTTGACTTTGGCTCTTTTGTCAAACCAACGCTTGAAAATAGCCCGGTGCCTAAAGAATTGTTGCTAGGCGTCATCTCTCTATTCTTCTAACTTCAACAAGGCAGCTAGTATTACCTCTATCCTATTATCACTGGAGTAGAATTTCTACATGAACTCAAGGATAGGTATTTGCAGATGGATAGGGAACACAGGCTCTTGGCTATATACCAGCTTGAATGGTGAGGTCTTTAAAGTAGCCTTAATCCTAGTCCTATCTGCCCATAATGCAAATCTCAGCTGGATATGCCAGTCCCTAGGGTTGTGTTCTAACAGTCTTTTTATTACCCCTAGAAGGTTCTTATTGGTTGACTCTGCTACTCCATTGCCTTGTGGGTAATAATTTGAAGAATACTTCAAGACAATTTTGTGATCATATGCCCAGGAAATAAACTCAGTAGAAGAAAAGGCAGAGCCATTGTCACATACCAGAGCGAAGGGTACCCCAAACCTTATGGTGATGCACTCGGTGAGGAACTTGATCACTACCTTTGTGGTGCTATTCTTGCAGGGTATAGCCTCTATCCACCTTGTGCAATAATCAGTGGCAGTCAAAATGAACTTGTGTCTTGCAGAAGAGTTTGGGTTAATTACTCCAACAAAATC
The DNA here is from genome assembly GCA_007258455.2 of Sequoia sempervirens. Lineage (NCBI taxonomy): Eukaryota > Viridiplantae > Streptophyta > Pinopsida > Cupressales > Cupressaceae > Sequoia > Sequoia sempervirens. Next base: position 80,745 of record VDFB02126903.1, on the reverse strand, counting down.
CAGTGCCCATTAGGCAAAAGGCCTTATCTCATAGACGAGCTGCAAAGGCATGGCTGCATGGCGTTCTTTTGATGTAGAAATCTGACATATGTGGCATGTTATCACATGCTGATGGGAATCTTTTAACATGCATGGCCAGTAATAACCAGATCTAAGGATCTGGTGTGCCAATTTGTTTGCAGAACCATGACCTGTGCCATGTTTCCCATGAAACTCAGAGATCACATGTTTAGCCTCTTGGTGGTCAAGGCATCGTAGGTACACTCCTTCAAAATTCTTCCTGTATAGAAACCCTCCTTTGAGCATGTAATGAGAACTCTTCATTCTTAGCGCTCTCCTTTGAGTTGCATTCATTTCCTCTGGACACCGATTATTGAGCACAAAACAAATGATATCAGCATACCAAGGGTCGTTTGAGAAGGACTGGGTTGTGTATTGCTGATAGATGATGTTGTCCCCAATGTTCACCATGGATTGAGACAAGCCTGTACCCCTGAAAAGTTTCATCGGGCATATCTCTAGATCGAACTCTTGCAAGATGGCCATCCATTTCCCTCTTCTTTCTCCCAGCTTGCTCTGCATGAGTAAGGACTTCACAGCTGCATCAGAGACTACAACAATAATTTGACTTCGGACCTGATGTAGTGCCTAAATTTCTTGACAGCCCTGACTAACACAAAAGCTTGCTTTTCAAGTGGTGGGTATTTAACTTCATCATTTTTGAATGGAGAGCTCATGAAAGCGATTGGCCTCTCCTTTGTCTCGTCTCTTCGTTGAGTCAATACTACTGCACAAGAATGCTCAGAAGCAAAAGAATAAATATAGAATGGTTTTAAATAATCAGGGATGGTAAGGACTGGCACTTCTGAAATGGATTGCTTGATCTATGAAAACATGGCCTTTGCCTCATCACTCCACTCTATCTTGGTGTCCTTCATCATTTCATTCAGTGGTTTTACTATTTCTGCAAAGCCTGTGATAAATTTCCTCACAAAGTTGATCTTTTCGAAGAGAGATCTCATCCCTTTCTTACTTCTGGGCATAGCTATCTTGAGGATGGACTCAACTCGATCTGGGTTGATTGATATTCCCCTTTTTGAAATTATATGTCCCAAGAGCTTTCCTTCAGAAACCCCGAATATGCACTTGTTAGGGTTTAGGGAGACATCATACAGGATACATCTTTGAAGAAATTTGGCTAAGTCTATAGCGTGGTTCAACCTATCTCTAAAGAACACCATGAGGTCATCCATGTAGATGATGATGCACTTTCCAATCAAATCCTTGAATGCTATGTCCATTGCGTGTTGAAAATTTTCCCCAATGTTTATCAAACTGAATGGCATTCTCCTATATGCAAATGTCCCCCACTTTGTAGTGAAGGTTGTCTTCATCATGTCATCACAGTTAACCATTACCTGATTGTATCCAGAGTAACCATCTAGGAATGATATCATTTGGGATCTGTTGACAGTCTGCAAGACATCATCCAGTGAGGGGAGTGGTAATTATCCTTTTCTAAAGCTCTGTTCAGATTCCTAATGTCCACACATAACCTGATCTCTCTGTTTTTCTTACGGATTGGAACTAAGTTGGCCACCCATGTTGAATGTCGTACAGGGAAAATTATCCTTGCAGAAAGCAATTTCTAAACTTCTTTAAGGATCAATGGTTCAATCAGGGCGTTGACAGGGCACTATTTTTATCGAAATGGCTTGGCTTCGGGCTTCAAAGGGGTAGTATGAGTCATCATAGAAGCATAAAATGTCTTTAGGTCTTCATATCCCCATGCTATCACAACAATATCCTTCTTTAGTGCCTTTAGTATATCCTTTCTGATTTCTTCAGGGCAGGCTTTCCCTAAGTAGACATTCCTTTCAGGACCCGAATCAACTAGGTTAACCACTTCATACTCGCCTCCCTTATCTTCAGCCGATATCTTTTCTCGAGCCCTTGGGTCTGAGTCAAAAATTCTTTCTAAAGCCACCATACCCTTGGGAATGCTGCTACTTTTCAGATTGAGGACTCCTTCTGTATTACATTCTTCAGGGTTCCAATCCCCTTGATCTCTGTTGGACTCATCAATAATTTTCCCCTCAAAAACATCTGAGCTTGCTAAGAAAGCTAGAATATGTCCGTCATCATCAAAGACTTGAAAGTTGGTTATATTATTAGGAACTGCAGGGGTGAAAATTAATTCCACTGAGAATTTCTTGAGCTTGGAGCCTTCCATAGGTTCCAGGGTACTTGTAGCAACATCCAATGAATCAGCTATATGATTTTCTTCTCTAGGGATTAAGCTAATCCCAAAGGAATCAAAGTCTTCGATCAGGTTCCATACCCTATTTCTATATGCTACCAGCTTTTTGTTGTGACATGTATATTGGCTGCGCACTTTCCTAATAACTATTTTTGAATCTCCCTTGACCATCAAGGCAATGACTTTCTTCTTATGTGCAAACATCAGTCCCCATGCCAAGGCTTCATCTTCTGCTACATTGTTCGTGCATCCAAATTGCAGCCTTTAAGAAGCAAAGAAGGTTTTCCCTTTCGGGCTGGTTAGTTCAATCCCAATACCACAACCTATCTTAGATTTGGATCCATTAAACGTGAGGGTCCATAGCTGATCATGGGCTGGAGTTGGTCCTTTTGAGGTCATGGTGGGCACTTGGGTAGAATGAGCCATGGGTGGGGTTACTTGACCTTTTGGATCAGATATAGGGAATGGGTGTTTAATAGGTTCCTTAGGAGTAATTCCCAATCCCTGCACAGATGTGTTATGTGGCCCAAGGTTATCTTCTTGACATTCACTTGCATCTTTGGTTAACCCCTTGGGTTTTCGTATATTTGTGAGTGCAGGGGTGTCAAACGAACCTTGGGGTTGCTCCTCATTAATATGCTGATTCAGACATGTATCTGGGGTAGGTTCAATTTGAGAAGGAACCTCCTTTGAAGGTATCCTATCTCTAGTTAACATTATTGCTTGCTTGGCCTCAAATGAGAAGTGACCGACAATGGTCTCATGGTGACTTGAGCTAGCTTTCTCAACTTGGGAAACATGATTTAAAATGTCAATGCAGGGTTGACAAGTCAATTCAGAATGATTTTTGGTAATGTACCCTACACCAATTAGGGAGTAGGAGGCTTTGCACATTTTTAACTTAGCATCTTGCACACAAAAAGCCTTCACAAAACTATCATTAGGAACCATGACATCAATTTTTGGGGATCCAAGAGGGCCCTTACCTCCTTTGCATCCTCCATCTTCATCGTTCCCTCCTTCCTGCACAACAAACCCAACGTTGATAGGAAGCACAATCTCTTCGCCCACCACAATATCTTGAAATGTTCTGGGATGTGAATTCCGTGAACTGCTTCATGAGAAATCCCTTTATTAGAGCCATCAGTGGGGTCCATATCCCCACTCATGTTTCCTCAAACTGCTGACACCTTCACATGGGCAAGGCTAGGGAACTGCGGGCTTTCACACAAGGGAAAGCACGACCGAGGATAATTCCAGTCTGCCACACAAAGGAAGTCGTGGAGGACAGAGCCTCCCCCACTTGCACAAGCCAAGTGTCAATCATACCCTAAGTTATAGAGCACCTTCAAAAACTTTCCCCTTCCCCTTTAGGATGTTTTTCCCCAAAATTATAAATCAAAATGAATTCAAAACAAAAAATATCAAATATCAAATTTTCATCATTATACTACTAAAGTGACTCATACTTACTTGTACACCACTAATATGTGAGCCAATTTGTGCTCTCTTTTCTTTAAAAAAGTAAGGCTATATTAAGAACATAAATAAACACATTATATGGATATTTGTCAAAGTGCTAGCTAGTCAATTAATCAACAAAATGGAAAGTAGGGAAATATTTTTTTAATTTTCATCATAATGAAGATACATAAATTTAATGGTTATAACTTCTATTGGCTTGAATTTGATGGTTGACCTTGTTTTCCAAATATTTTATTTTCTTGATCTATTCAAAATTACCCATCAAATGCTAAGTGCATGCACACACACACACACATATATATTATGGATTAAACATTTATAACTACAATCAAATATAAGTTTTTTATTGTGTATCGAAAGTATTCCCTTTCATGTTATAGTCTTTCTAAAAAAATTGGTTGTATTTTATGATAGTTTAATAACTACATATGACAACACTATCATCATATCTAAGCATTTTTTTAAATAAAAGCAAAATATATTAAGTATTTTCTAAAAAATATAACCATAATTGATCAAAGAATCTTAATATGAACAAAACTTGTTGAAAAACTTATTGTAACTATTTTCAAGAGCTTTGACTTGTTTAGAAAATCCTTCCCCATGAGATAATTCCATATTGATTTTCTCTATGAAGCATAATTATTTGGAGTTAGGAGTTCAATTTGATATTTCCCTATTGCAAGAACACATAAAAGAAAAAGAAAGAAATCAACCACTACAAGATTATCCCCCAGATTACTTGAAATCAAGAAACCCGCCCAACAATATATAGCTGTGGCACTTTATCCTTAGTGCAATTACAAGTGCCACTTTTCAAAAATAATGAAATGGACTTGATCTTAGTGCTTATAGATGCTAGATTTGGCCACAAGATCAAACTAATTTTTTTTATCTAGGATGGGATCAATCTAATCACACCATTGAAAAGTAAATAAAAAATTATAATACACATTAAAAAAACACCCAGAAATATAACCATAGGAGCAAGAATAGAGCCCTAAAAGTTCCCAAAATAAGACTGACTCAACGACACCTCTAAGAATCTACAATTTATGGAATTGTACAAAAAGGCACCAAAATCAAAAAACAATTGCACCATTGTGAAGGGCACAAAATTCTACCCCAAATAAAAAATTACTCGAGAAAAGAAGTCTATATGACCAAGTTATGGGCCTCCAAAGTTTGCTTGCAAAATCAAAACCTATAATGGAGATGGGGGCCAAAAATTTCAAGAGGCTGTTGATGTCACTAGTGATGTAGTGCTAAAATCAACAGTTGTGGTGATTAAAATTGACAGCTAAATGATCTTCAATGTAGGAATATACCTTTTTTGTTAGAATACCCTTAATGAGATATTCTAAAGAATATTGTTTCACAACATAATATTCTTTTTCATGGATGGTATATGCCTTTAACCTTGTAGAATATTCTCTCGATGGTAGAAAAATGTTTGGTAGGTAGGTGAGGTTGTGGGGCCGAGCAGACTGTGGCAAGTTGAAATCCACCATGTGGTGGTTGATGGAGCCCATGGTACCACGAGTACCCTGACGTACTGCGATCTATAGTACCCATAGGTACTTTGAGTACTTGCTTGGTTTTTTTATTTTAACTATTGAAAAACAAAAAATAGTTTCACTTGTGTCAAAATTTATGTCCACGTCTATACTTTTCCTTGGGCATGAGTTGTACAACCACATGATGGTATGGTCAACGATACGACCAAATAGACAAAAAAAATTTCTCTGAGTCTTGGGGCAAGTGCTTTGGTTTTAGAAATTTGATAGTCAATCCTTAGGTTTTTGTGCCTTTTAGATGCAACAAGGTTAGATTTGGCCCAAAGTGCTTTGAAAATTCAGCTACTTCTTGGATCTAGTAACATTCAACCAACTTGAAACCCTTGTGGATTAGATAAGATATGACAAAATATGACAAAAATGGACAAAATGAAAGGAAATTCTAACTTTCGTTGATGCCCTAGATTTAATGGTAAGGTCCTTGAAACCCCTAATCACACCCTGCAAAATATTTAAGCTAAGATTGGTTCTTAGATCTGGGAAGAAGTTTGCAACACTGAAGCTCTGATACTATGTAGGATTTAATGGTCAACTCCTCAACACCCCAAGATCACTTCCAAGACAACAATAACTTTCACAAGAAAAAAATGGTAGAAATATTATGCTATGATTATGGATGCAAGATTGCCAGATTGAATTTGTGATGTACATATGATGCCTTGATTATAAAGGCAAGTTGTGAGATAGGATTAGATAAGATCTTGACATGTGTCTTAATCATATATAATGAGACAACTACCTCAAAAAATATTAAAAGACTTAAGGTACATGCATTAAATTCCAAAAGATAAGATAAGATCTAGTGACAACTAACACTGCCTATAAATATTCCCTCTTAGGACCTAAGTGGACTTAACATGTAAATAGGACCTAGATAGATAAAACAACTATTTTCACCAACATGGGATACATAGACTTATTTTCTCTCCTATGAAGGAGATATCTATTGTACATTACTAGTAGAAAGTATCATTCTAGGGGGTCATGTTGAGTTCCCTTTCTTCCATCACATGCACATGGTTATTTGTATTTTTTTGTCTTTTAGCTTGAGAATTTTTTCATAAGTTTTTATCCTTTACAAATATTTGTGAGAGTTTTAATTGTTTGTACATGGGTACCTAACATGATTGTGTAGCTTGGAATCATCCATGCATATTTGTATTTTTCATACTCCCTAAATTTTACTTAAGAAGGGTGTTTGTGTGAACATGATATACTACCTAACTAGTTTATTATTAGGTCATTTTCATACTAGCATACTTAAGATTACTTAGGTCATTTTATTTTTGTGTCTCATGTCATAAGATTAAGACATATTTCATGATCTTATTCTATCATAGGGTTTCATCTAGCATATCATCCTTGTCTTTATAACAATGATTTCTTATTGTATATTGTAATCATTATTCATCTTTATCTATGAATTCTTAGGCTTCATAACAAATCAATTTATTCTCTCTTATATGAAATGGTGTTTTGGTTGCAAGCATCCTTAAGTTATTGTGGGGTTGAATCAACAACTCTTGCAATATTTTCATGGTAATGCTCACTTATTCTTACTTCTACATTCATATCTATTTCTTCATAGCTCTTCATGATTGTTTCTTCTTTTTATTGGAAAAAATATTGGTGATTCATATCTACCACTTTCTTTCCATACACACACTCAGGTGTTAATATTTGGAGATCCGATATTATAACAATTATTGGTTACTTTAAAGTTTGTTGTTCTTATCTTAGACATGCTTAGTCTTAAGAGAACACATGAAAATCCTATTCCTAATTCTTTTGAATTCCTGTGGAGATAAAAAAAAAAAAAAAAAAGCAGAGGCTTGAATATCCTCATAAGCTCCCAAGTAGTCACAACCTTTTATCTTCTTCAATTGACAAGTGCACTTGAAGATTCATCTTATAATGAGAGTTCCATGCTCTTCATCTTCATTGATATTTGTTTCTCTTGTATTTTATTTTATTCTTAATTTCCCTATTACATAAACATGGATCGTGTTATATTATTTTTCCCTATTTGTGAAATATGCCCATATTTTATTTTATGTAGAATCAAATCCTATATGTAGGATATTTTAGATTCCACCTAGAAACTTTTTTAATTTTTTTTTTCTTGATGGCAATGCACAAACCAAATTACTAGCATCCAACCTAAAATTACTTCTAAAATTATTTTTCATGTCTCTATTGCTTTTTCTTTACTATTATGTACCTCATTTTTGTTGACTATCTTTTTCTTTCCAAATTTCTAAACTTTATAGTTTTCTTAAATAAATAATTTAATTAGATGAAATATGTTTAGATAAGACTAAATCACATGACTAGTTTCTATCGTAAGAAGTAGATACATTTCATTTCTTTCATCTTATTTCACAATTTCATAAATTGTGATAGGCTAAAAGTCTTAGAAAAAAAATAAAAACCTCATTATTCATTATAATTTGTTCTAATTTTTTTATTTCATTTAGTTATTATCAATAATAGTCAACACTAAGAACAATTAAGTCACACCAATAGTGTTGTAGTATTAAAATATAGTCTTTTAATGTCTTTGTGCACTTACAACTATTGGATGATTTTCCCTAGTTAAATTCTTATTCATATAGTCAATTGAGTGTTTTTTGAGGTTGTAATTGCTCATATGCACTCTTTTCCCCCTCTTGATTTCATAAGAGAATGATAAAAACATGGCTTTGAGTTAATAATTCTTTGTCTACTTTTAATTTTTGCACCATCTAAATATTTGAACTCTAGTAATTTACAAGATCAACAAACATGACATCATCCTAACCAATTATATTTAATCAATTAAATATTAGTAAAAAAAATTACTTAAAGAGAGTGACCATCAAATTTTTGCCAAAAGCCCTCCTTAGTTCTCCATTTGTATTAAGAAAATAGCTCCTAAAGAGGGCCTATCACAAATAATTTCCACAAAGATCAATCTTCAAGGAAACTAGTTGGAAGCATCAAGCATCTAACTTTTTCTTAAATTTTAATTAATATGTTTGTACATCAAATTCTATTTTATGTACAATCAAATCCTATGTAGGATATATTAGATTCCACATACAAACCTTTTTATTTTAATTTGAAAAATTATGTTTTCTCAATGACAATGCAAAATTCAAATTACTAGCATCTAGCCTAAAATACTTCTAGAATGTTTTCCCATGTTCTTTATTACTATATCTTTACAATTATGTACCTCATTTTTGTTTCCAAAATTTCCAACTCTATAGTTTGCTTAAATAAATAGTTCAAATAGGTGAAATATGTTTACATAGGACTAAATCGAACAACTAATTTCTATCATAAAATAGTAGATATATTTCATTTCTTTAGCCTTATTTCATAAATTGTGATAGGCTGAAATTCTTAGAAAAATAAAACAACCAACTCATTGTATATTACAACTTGTTCTAATAATTTTATTTCATTTAATTATTAATAATAATTAACATTAAGAACATTGAAGTCACTTATAGTATTGTAGTATTAAAATAGTCTTTTAATGTCTCAATGTATTCATCACTATTGAGTATTTCCCCTAATTAATTTCTTATTCATCTAGTCTATCAAATGTTTTTTTAAAGTTGCAATTATTCATGTGTATTCTTCGTCCCCTCTTAATTTCATAAAAGAATTATGAAAACATGAATTTGAATTAATAATTCTTTGACTACCTAATATTTTTTTTTTGCACCATCTTAATATTTTAACCCTAATAATTCACAAAATCAACAAATATGCTATCATCTTCACCCAGGACCCCCCTTATTTCTCAATTATATTAAGAAAATAGCTCACAAATAATCTCCACCTTCAAGGAAACTAGAATGCTTGTGGTAGGAACCATCAAGCATGACTTTTCTATTGATTTGCTTTTTGTGTTTCTTTTGTATCGAAAGAATACAGAAAAAGGAAAGTACAGAGGAGGAGGGCATGCCTAGGAAAATAATAACCAGCTGCCATTGCAGAGCAACAAATCCCCATTGTCGGTGGATTTATTGATTTGGTAGTAACTTCCGAAAAGTTTCCCCCTACAAATACCGTAAATGCTAAGGAAGTCCTCGGAAACTTCAAAGAAAAAGATTTCCTCCCTTTTTCCAACATAAGAAGGGCATCGCACCCGATCAAAATACAGTAGAAATTGGAATCCAACTCAGTCAATCTTCTGTTTTGAATTTATTTTCGTTTGTGCTCAGAGGATCGCCCCATGGACCGACCTTCTTCTTTACCTGCAATTACTTCTCAAAGCGATATTGAGAATGGCCTGCAACAGCAACAGCAACAACTGGAGATGCAGATACAAGAGGTTGCCAACCAGAAATGGAACTACATTACTTTCTCATTGGCATTTTGGGAAATCTCTCTTATATTTTACCTCACTGTATTTCGTCCACACACTCGGCTTGCCTCAATACTGGTAGAGATTTCCTTGTTGATTATTTGTGCAATCTTTGGAGTGCTTTTCTGCATTATTTATCAGAAAATCGTGGAGGAAAATCGACTGAAATCCAAGGGTTCTAAGATTTCATTTCAGCAATGCATTTTCATCTTCTTGGCGTGTTTGATATTTGTAGATTATATTATCATTGGCATCAACACCATGAAAAAAATATAATTTGGTCCAGAATTGTGAAGAATAGTATTACTAGGTTAAAATTACTTCATTCCTTGATAAGTTTACAAGAGCTGTGGTTGAAAAATGTTTGAAATAAATGAAATGTAGTTTTCTGAGCTGTGGTGCAGAGTCCAGATAAGTTTCTGCATTTTTATGAAAAATTTAGAAACATCATTGACTGTGTAATGTTATTCTCTTGTTGCCCTCTACATAAACTAGGGGCTGTTTAAAAAGTACAGGATAAATTGTGGGTATGTTGTGGTTAGATTATATTTATCAATTAATTATTATTTTTTTATAAAAATGAGATCTAAAATTATTAGTTATTTGATAACTAAATTATTAATTATTTAAATAAAACAATTTTATGTAATTATTCTTTAATATCAATAATTCAATAAGTTTTGTTTCATATTAAATTTTTTTATCAATTCTGATTATGTTTTTCAGAAAATATTCCATATATTTTATTTTTATTAAAAAAACACTTTGATCTGATGATAGTGTTGTCATATATACTTATTAAACTATCATAAAATACAATCATTTTTTTTAGAAAGACTGTAACATGAAAGGGGAGATTTATAAAAAAATATATTTGATAGTAGTTATAAATGTTTAATCTATAATATATGTGTGTGTACACTTAGCATTTGATGGATAATTTTGAATAGATAAAGAAAACGAAATATTTGAAAAACAAGGTCGGCCATCAAATTCAAGCCAAGAGAAGTTATAATCATTAAATTTATGTATCTTCATTATGATGAGAATTAAAAATATTTCCCTATTTTCCACTTTGTTGATTAAAATTGATTCGCTAACACTTTGACAAATATCTCTATAATGTGTTTATTTATGTTCTTAATATAGCCTTACTTTTTTAAAGACAAGAGAGAGCATCACAAAGTGGCTCACATATTAGTGGTGTACAAGTATGAGTCACTTTAGTAGTATGATGATGAAAATTTGATATTTGATATTTTTTGTTTCAAATTCATTTTGATTTGGTTATCTTTTATTTAATATGAGTAGAGCTGGTACATCGAGATAAATTTTGCACATTTTGAATCACCATGCCATTTGGCTGTGATCATTTTCCGAAATAATTTGCGTTCATTCCATAAACGGTTCACGATCTGGTGGGATTGACACAATTTGCATTTAAATAAATCTAAAACTTGTAAATTTGAATTTGGGTCCATGTTTGCCCATTCTCATTAGTCATTGTGTGTCAAATCAACATACAAAATATTTCACATACCACATTTAAAAATGTATTTAAGGACTAACCATAATTACTTGAACATTTAGAGTCTAGTGTATCAAAAGAACATGTCTTCACACTTGCACACATCAAAGAGTATCAAAGTATTATCAGTGTGGCCTAGAACACCTGTTTGGAGTGTGACAAATTTCAACATCGACATGGAGAAACATGGGCATAGTTCAAAGACATCACTCATCATCTTTCTTCTCTCATCTTCCTTTCAGGTATGAGAAGGCATCCTACAAACCATCTTTGTATTGTTTCTTCCTAAGTTGGATTTCATTGAATCCAATCAAGGGTGTTGATGATAAATTTATAGAATATTATTCAATTCTCATTAATTTTTTCTCAATTTATTTTTGAATTAGAGGAGGATTTAGTGGAGGGATTGGTGGGGGAGTATTTGGATTTTGACATTCCTCATCCATTTTATCTATTTTCATAATTTAAAACATAAAAATATAATTTAAATCTAATTCTTACAATTTAAAAAAAAAACCTAAATCATATAAAATAATAATAAATTTTGAAAAATCCCAAAAAGGAAATGAAAATGAATACTTACCTTTTAAGTATTGTTTGATGCAAGGACAATTTTCTACTCTCTAAAATGGATATTAGTTTTAGAAGCTTAGATATTCATTTCTTAGATGTATTTTCCTTTATTGTGTGAATTTTATGAGTCGTTGTCAACCATATAAACTATAAGTGAGGGTAATGGCATGCAAATAAAAGGGGATAATGAAAAATAAGATGAAATAGTAAAGATTAATGGGATGGGCCAAGATGGGATAACAAAACATAGGGTGAACTATTAGAGGTTAATGGGATGAGATTAGGAGAGAATAATGGAACATAGGGTGAATTAAGATATATCTCGGGTTTGACTATAGGACATGAAGTAGTGACTTGAGGTGTGTAGTATAAATGGAGAAGACAATTGGTCAACAATGATTATAAGGAAATATTTCTGGTAAGTGTTGTCATGTGGGACCCTCAACCCTGGTCGGTACCCCTTAAAACTCTCTGATGTCACCCTCACTGATAGCTTAGGCTCTTGGTGTAGTGGCAGTCGGTTTGTGTTAACAAAATTGGCGACTTTGTTCTAGGGAGGGTTCGACTCCCACCCTTGACACTCTTTCCGTCTCGCAATCAACTATGTTTTTTGACCTATCGACTGGGGGGTAAACTGTTGTCACGTGGGACCCTCAACCCTCGTCAGTACCTCTTAAACCTCTTCGATGTCACCCTCATTGATAGCTTAGGATTTTGGTGTAGTGGCAGTTGGTTTGTGTTAACAAAATTGGTGACTTTGCTGGGGAGGGTTTAACTCCCACTCTTGACACTCTTTCTATCTTGTAGTTGACCGTGTCTATCGACCTCTCGACTAGGGGGTAAATTGTTGTCACGTAGGACCCTCAACCCTCATAAGTACCCATTAAACCTATCCGATGTCTCCCTCACTGATAGCTTAGGCTTTTGGTGCAGTGGCAGTAAGTTTGTGTTAACAAAATTGGTGACTCTACTGGGGAGGGTTTGACTCCCACTCTTGACACTCTTTCCCTCTTGTAGTTGACTGTGTCTATCGACCTCTCAATTGGGAGGTAAACTATTGTCATGTGGCATCCTCAACCCTTGTCGGTACCCCTTAAACCTCTCCGATGTCACCCTCATTGACAACTTAGGCTTTTGGTGTAGTGGCAATTGGTATATGTTAACAAAATTGGTGACTTTGTTGGGGAGGGTTCGACTCCCACTCTTGACACTCTTTCCATCTCATAGTCGATTATGTTTTTTGACCTCTTAATTGGGGGGGTAAACTATTGTCATGTGGGGCCCTCAACCCTTGTTGGTACCCCTTAAACCTCTTTGATGTCACCCTCACTAATAGCTTAGGATTTTGGTGTAGTGGCAGTCGGTCTATGTTAACAAAATTGGTGACTCTTCTGGGGAGGGTTAGACTCCCACTCTTGACACTCTTTCCATCTCGTAGTCAACTATGTTTGTCGATCTCTTGACAAGGGGGTAAACTATTGTCACGTGGGACCCTCAACCCTCGTTGGTACCCCTTAAACCTCTCCGATGTTGTACTCATTGACAACTTAGGCTTTTGGTGTAGTGGTAGTCAGTTTGTGTTAACAAAATTGGCAACTCTACTGGGGAGGGTTCAACTCCCACTCTTGACACTCTTTCCATCTCACAGTTGGCTATGTTTGTCAACCTCTCAATTGGGGGGTAAATTGTTGTCACATGGGACCCTCAACCCTCGTTGGTACCCCTTAAACCTCTCTGATGTCACCCTCACTGACGGCTTAGGCTTTTGGTGTAGTGGCAATTATTCAGTGTTAACAAAATTTGGTGACTCTACTGGGGAGGGTTCAACTCCCACTCTTGACACTCTTTCCATCTCGTAGTTGACTGTGTTTTTTGACCTCTCGACTGGGGGGTAAATTGTTGTCATGTGGGACCCTCAACCCTTGTCGGTACCCCTTAAACCTCTTCGATGTCGCCCTCATTGATAGCTTAGGCTTTTGGCATAGTGGCAGTCGGTCTGTGTTAACAAAATTTGGTGACTCTACTAGGGAGGGTTCGACTCCCACTCTTGACACTCTTTCCATCTCGTAGTCGACTATGTCTATCAACCTCTTGACTAGGGGGTAAATTGTTGTCACGTGGGACCCTCAACCCTTGTCGCTACCCCTTAAACCTCTCTGATGTCGTCCTCACTAACAACTTAGGCTTTTGGTGTAGTGGCAGTCAGTCTGTGTTAACAATAAGAGTGTGTATAAGATAAAATATAAAGGGAGGTGGTATAATATAGAAGGCATAATGGGACAAGACCAAGAGTGGATAATGGAATATAGGGTGAAATAAGAGAGGGCATAATGTATGGGAATGTAAGGGAATAATGGAACATATGATAAACCAATCAAGATTAGTGAGATGGGCTAGAAGGGGATCACAAAACATAGGGTGAATTGTTAAAGGTTAATGGGATGGGGTTAGTAGGGAATATTGGAACATAGTGTATATTAGGAGAAGATAATGGGACATGACCAAGAGAGGATAATGGAACATAGGATAGACTAGTAGAGATTAATGGGAGAGGCCAAGATGGGATAAAGAAACATAAGGTGAAATATTATAGGTTAGTGGGATGATATTTGGATGGAATCATGGAACATAAGGTTAATTAGGAGGTGCTAGGGTTTGACTATAGGGCATGAAGTGGGCACTTAAGGTATGTAATAGTAACGAAGAAGAGAGTTGACCAATTATGAGTGAAAACAAATGTGTCTTGTAAGGGTATGTGTATAAGAGAAAATATGGATGAATGTGGTATAATAGAACAAAGTAGAAATATATGCCACACTTTTGGCCAACTTATTTTGACACAAGTGAATTTAAGAATTTCCAGCTAAAAATTAATTTTGATCAAATATAGGATCTATCTAGATTCATTTTAGCTAAGTTAGATATGGACATAACTTTTCCAACTAAAAGTGCTCACCAAATGCATATGTAACACCACTTTGAGACTAATTTGCCAAAAAATAAAACTATTTAAAAAACTTGATGTTCCAACAACCACTACTCATGTAAACTACATTTACAAAAATAAAAATACCCTTTTGTAGATCTATAAGTGTATTTTAAAAAATATATTTTTAAATAGTTTAATTATTTTGTATAAATTATATTTTTTTTTACTAAAATTAGGTTACCAAAATATAAGGTTTATTATCTTGTCAAGAGAAAATACTAAAATTTATAAAAAAAGTTGGAAAAATTATGATGCACAAGATAAAATATTTATGTCAATATTGTGCAATTCTATTCTATTTTGGATAAATAGTTATGAAAAAAGGAGACGTCCCATGGAAATAGTTATATCTTTCAATAATCATATTTTTAAAATTATAGAGATAGAGAGAGAGAGAGAGTAAATCCATTCACTAAAGGTTCATGTTATAAATACACTATATATATATATATATATATATATAGAGAGAGAGAGAGAGAGAGAGAGAGAGAGAGAGAGAGAGAGAGAACTAAAGATTCAAGTTATAAATACACAAAAAATGGTTAAAGGAAAAAATACTCTATAAAGAGTGATGTCTCATAATTCATTTTATTAGTAACTAAATTATAGTGTCAATTTTTGCAAACTATATATTAAAATAATTTTAATTTTCTAAAAAATATATACATAAAATGATTTCTCGCTATGATCTACCATCATAAAAATTTGTGTCCCTAAAAAATAGTGTAGAGAAAGTGGATAGAATAAATCTATTTTTCATAGGGAAACCAAGAGATATGACAAAGGATTATTGGAATCGTGAGCACATAGCAGTAGTGAAGACTAGGAAAGGTGATAACACTAGCCATTTGAGAATAAAGCATGTGCTTTGACTTATTTACCCACTAGCTATACTTGTAGTAAATAATCTATTATGACATCATAGTGCAAACTTAGATAAAGATACAACTCCTCCAACATGGCCATGGTTTTTCCTATACCAAAATTCTCTCATGATTCTCCATTTTACAATTCTCTAATAATATTCTCATGGAACTTTTTTGTTTACATAATTTCCTCCTAAGAAAATATCCTTTCTACACAATATAATCCTCAAAAGAAACTTTACCTCCAATTCAAGGCTCTACACAACTCTTTTGTGTCTTTAAAAATCATATATTTGCAACATATGTAGATTATCATCTCCATTATAGCCATATGTACCATCATGATAGTTAACAATTCCTACGTCCTATTCAATGTGTGTGTGCCACCTTATTTAAGCTACACCAAATGTGTTCTTGAGAATAAAAAAGAGCCCCTATAAGTAATAATCCAACTTTATGTGCTTTTATTTCAACTTTTCCTAACTATTAATAAGTCTCAGTGCCTACTAATTAATATATAAATCAAACTCATTTTCAGATAATAGATAATGCCTCCACTTTTGTAAGGCTTGAACAATTTCATTTGACCCTTAATCATAAAATGAATACTTCTACTTGGCCTCATTCATTTTCTCTCTAATATACAATAGTCATAAATGACACAATCATTGAGGGATGAGATCCCAATCAAGGAAACTATTGATGGTTTTAAACTTCCTAGCAACGTTGGATCTCCATGACATGTTTATTTTTAAATGTTATATATAAACAACTTTGTAACATAGTTTATATATTGATAGGTAGTGAATAGGTAGAAGATAAACAACTATACACCTTTCTCAAGGTTATGTTGTTCAAGTCTATGATTAGCTTCGTCATAGCCTAACACTTATTTGGATTCACATCTAGAAAGTTGGTCCGCTAGGATTTCAACACTTGGACATCAAATCAATATAATTTTTGGCATATTATTATTTCAATGAGTTCAATAGGGGAGAGTACCTAGTAGTTGTGCACCCTAAGTTTGCAACTCTCAAATTTTTGTAGTAGATTAGTTTGCAAGTTCAATGGTCAAAACTAAGATTTCAAGTCCACATCATCATTTATGAAGTCAAATAAACATGCTTTTATTGAGGTGTTGTAAAATATAAAAAAAAGAAAATAAAAAAGAGTTAGCCCAATAATTATGTATTAAATTGGTCTCAACCCCATCCCATATTTATTGCACCTTTAAAAAAAATTGAAACCTTCATGAATACCAAAATTAAAAAAACATGCAAATCATTATCACTAGTTACATTCAAGCAGTTATAAAACATACGTCATTATCACCGATTTCATTCAACCAATTAGTAAACAATAATAAAACAAATAACCATCTGTCAAAATTTGACTTTAATCGATCATCAAATTTTGAACCGAAGCCTCCCTCACACTTCCCCCTAGTTGTTAAGTAAATAACTCTAATAGAGACCAGTCACAAAGACTTTGTAGAGAAATCCATCTTCAAGGAAACTAGAGTGCTTCTACTTGGAACCACCAACCATCCGACTTTTCTTTACATTTTCTTGACGTTAGTCGGAAACCACATTGCTGGCGCGTTTCTTGATTTGGTCATAACTTCCGAACAGCTTCCCCCCATAAATTATGCAAATGCCAAGGAATTCCTCGGAATCTTCGAAGAAGAGAATACACATCAATGCTTTTACCCCTTTTCCAATATAAGAAGAAGATCGCACCAGACCACAATACTGTAATGGAAATCAGAGTCGAAAAGATGAAGCTATTTCATTTGTGCTCAGAGGGACGCCCCATGGCGCGGCCTCCACAAAGCGACATTGAGAGCGCCCTGCAACACCACCAACTGGAGATACCGATACAGCAGGTTGTCCACAAGAAATGGAACTACATTACTTTGGCATTGGGGTTGTGGGAAATCTCTCTCTTATTTTACCGCACATCATTTTGCCTACACACCCAGATTACCTCAATACTGGTAGAGATTTCTTTGTTGATTATTAGTACCATCTTTCGTGCGCTCTTTTGTATTATATATCAGAAAATTGTTGAGGAAGATCGATTCAAATCCAGGGGCTCCCAGATCTCATTCCAGCAATTCATTTCCAGCTTATTGGCGCGTTTGATATTTGTAGATCATATTCTGATTGGCATCGACGCCTTGAATAAAAGATAATATATATGGTCTAGAAGAGTGCATCCATGAGTATAAGAATGGATTACTGTATTACAAATTAAAATAAAGTAAATTGCTAGCTATTATTTCCTTCCCTGATAAGTTTCTTCATTTAAAAAAAAAACAATTAAAGAGATATTGGATTGTCTAAAGTTTTTCTCTTGTCGGCCTCTATGTAAGATAGGAGCTGTTCTTAAACGTCGAGGCTAAATTGTAGGTATACTATGCTTAATGCGTCACTGAAAAAGTTAATATGTTTATTAATAAAAATAAATTATAAAATTATTATTAATCATTTGATTATTAAATCATTTAATATTTAAAAAATATTTTATATATCTATTTTTATAATTTGTCAAACAAAAATAAATCTATATCTAAGTTCTAAACTTGAGAAAAGTTATTGGAATTTGGTAATATGAACACGAGTTTGCACAATAGTAAGCAAAGTAAAAAGTAGTTGGTAATTTGCTTTAATAATCTGTCAGCTTTTATCTTTTTTTTTCCTTCTTAAATTTTTACTTTTCCATATTCTATAAACCATAAGGGCATCTTTAGTCATTTCAAAAAAATTCCTCCACATCTTTTTAGAAATTAATGATGCAATCACCTCATCCATCTTGAACTTCTTGGTTTTACTCCCAAAGGCCATCACAAGGTGGTCCCATGAATCAAGAAAATAACATAATAGAGTCATACAACAACCCTCATCCATTTTCACTCCAATAGAACTCAACTAAAAATTGGCTACAAGCATAAATTGAAGGTATCAAATGATCAGCTATAGATCTATTGAATTCCCTTTGAAGAAAAGACAACTTCTTTCTCTGGGAAAATATTTTCACTAGGTATTTAGCCTAATAAATTTCACCAATCTTCTTCCAAAGGTTTATTTTGGTATCCTGTTTATGAATAATTAGTAAAATTGAGTCTAAAAGGGCCCTTAGCATTTATATCCATAAAGTTCAAGTCTTCTTTTTCATACATGATAGCATAATGCTAGATATTGCACCCTATGGATCTTTTTCCATGAGCATATCCTCCATCTTAAGCTTTTAAAGCAAAAAATTACCAAAATTAAACTTATTCATTTATGTTCTTCTAGATGTGCTTGCCATCTCTTCTTGTAGTAAGAAAAAATACCATGTGCAAGCTCCCACTTAATGTACAAAAAATCCTCTATCCAACAACAATGATAAAATGTGATCAATATCTATTACCATTGAAAGGAAGAAAGATACATGGAAATACTTCCTATAGAAATCTAATAAGTATTGTGTAAATTTTAATATTTTCAAATTATAGAAAGTGAAAACACATATGAACATAAAATAAGTAATTTATAACATAACAAAAATATACATGAAAAAAATCTTTTTGGGAGAAAAAATCCATACTCCAAAGTTGATGAGCACATGATTATATTGCAATGATCTTTACTTTTTCGAACTTAATACCATATTTAAAACTTGATCAATAACAATAACATCATTTCTCAACATTAATAATCATGCACACAAGAAGAACACAATGGCACATGATATTTACATGGAAACCCTTACAAGAGAAAACCACAAAAAATTAATGCTTTTATATAAATTATTCTTTTACAAATTTTGTAGGTACCTGTTGATGTTCCAAATGGCACAACAATAGTTAAACAAAATATTGCTACTCTGTTTCTCCTGAAAGAGAAAGATAACACATGGATACCTTAGCTCCCACGGTCTTTGTAGTTGGTTCTCAACTGTGCTGATGTCCCTCAGTGGTCAATGTAATAGTAATGTTCAAGGGGCTTGCTGGTGTGAGCTTTTAGATTGTTCTAAGATCAAGCATGAATTTAAACCTACTTAAACCAGGGGTTTTAAAGAAACATAGAAAGATAGATCAAGGTTTTGGTACTAAAAAGAATGATAATTCACCTATCTTAACCAGATTTATTACCTTTCAAGGAATTGTTAACTAAAACTGGAGAACAAAATTAACTAGTGATTAACACACAATTGCATCCATTCACAGTGTTGATTTCAATAACTGATTATAAGTTACCATTTAAACAAAACACAAAATAAGATTTCATTCGTTGAAAGATTTCAAAATCAAATGATTAACTTAAGATAACTACCATTCTAGAACACAATATGAAGTAGATTCAAATCTAGTTGCTTCTACTATTGGTGAGACAAATAAGCAACATTTACAAATCTGGCACAATCACCAGTGTATAGAAAAACTTGTGTCTTCAGACTGCTTCCATCTACACTAAGGAAATTGGAAAGATACATTCTTTCTATGCTGAATCTAACTCCTAAACAAGAAGACAAAAGAAGCTCCCTTTACTAAGAAACAAGATGCATCTCTCTCTCCTCTATCTCTGCTAACTATTTCTATATCTCTTCCAAAACTTCTACTTTTGACCCTTTTAACTTCTAACAAAAAAAAAATGACGACCCCTTTACAAAGAGGCAAGCATGCCATTTTATACACCATCTCCTAAAAATAATGTTGGCCCCTATTTTAGGGTTTACAAAATATCTGTCTGTTGCACGAGGGTTGACATCTAGATCTTTTGAAGAAAGTCAGTTCTGTATTCACTGCGAGTCCCTGCTGTCCATGTCGGTCAAGAGATTATCCCTTGGAATGATCTCAGATCTTTTGTAGCTTATAGCATTAACTCCTACGCCCCCGTGTCCATCTTCAAACTCCAGCGGAGCTGCTTTGAATGCCCTAAAATATCACCATTAATGTCGAGCTACCCCTATCAGTAGACACCAGCTGGCATTATGACTCACGACTTCCTTCCTCTTCCTCGGCTCTCCCCCCGCTCGAGATCGGTCCCTCAATAAGTTGTCAGCGAGACTAACTTCCTTCGCTGAGACACTACACCGCAGTCGTGTCCTTCCACCGAGAGCTCACTTCACTTCAGGGAGACTTTGCCCAATCAGCGAGATGTTTCATCGTGCTCAACACGCTACACCAAGGGCAGAAAATATGTCAGTGGGACTCTATCGGGTTGGCAAGACCTTCTGTCGAAGTTGTCTTCCTTCGCCGAGGTACTACAAGTTGGCAAGACTTTATTCCTTCAACCAGACATCACGTTGAACTTAGATCCTTTGGCGAAACTCCCTCAAGAGATATCTTCAGGTGAATAACTTGATCCTACAAAATAGATCCCTCCATTAGTTCTCAAAGGTAAATAAAATATATCATTGCTTATTATGTCTCTAATTTAATTAAAAAAAAGCACAACTCCGGCAAAAGTAGAAGCGGGACCAAGACAGAACCAAACGACACCTGCATTCAAAACTGGCAGAGGTGGAACCAAGACCGAAACGGGAATACACTTCCCTTTAAAAAATCGGCGGAGGCAGAACCAAAACGGGACCGGGATCGAGGGGAAAAATTGGACGAATCCCGGTGGAACCAGGATCGGGACAAAATAGGACTCAAAAATGACATCCCTCGCCTTTAAAACTGGTGGGGGCAGGGCCAAAAGAAAATCGGAACCAGGACCGGAGTCGGGATGGGAACGAGCCATGGAAATAATCAACATTTCCAAGTTTAGCTCCATCCCAGCTCCACGTCCGCAAAAGAAACCAAAACGCAAAGGACAGGGATACAAACACCGACGGGGTCGGAGCAAAACATGATCCCGAGCGAAGCACAACTGGGGTGGGGGCGGAACCAAATCTGAAATTGAAACTTCTTCAAAGTTTCAATTTCATATTCCATCCCGATCCTGCCTCCAACAACACACAAATACAAAAAAGAAAAGGAAGGAAAAACAACACCCCACAACCAAACGATCGGAACCGGGGCAGAACAAAGTACCAAAGCAGAAGCGGGATCGGGACCAAACCCGAGCCACAAAATTTTTCCAAGTTTCGGGGTTCGGATTCCGTTCCGGCCCCGCCTCCAACAACACATAAAAAGACGCGCAAGGTAAAAGAAACAAAAGAGGCGGGACCGGGACCGAGACCGGGGAAGGAAAAGAAAACAAAACTTGGAAGGAATTCTGAGTTTGGTTTTTGATCCGGTTTTGGGCCCGCCAAAACAAACCAAAATGCGAAGGGAAAACTGATGACAAAGAGAGAGAAAGGGAAAGGTAGAGTTGGGGCTAGGATGGAACCCGAACGAGAAACTTTAACAAAGTTTAACATTTTGATTCAGACCCGAACCTGGCTCTGAGGAAGAATGAAAGACGAAGATAAAGAACCGTCAGAACCGGAACCGGGGATGGAACAAAACCAGAACTTGGAAGGAATTCCAAGTCCGGTATTGGTCCCGGTTCCGCTTCCGACAGAACTTAAAAGAAAAATTCCTAAGGTAGAAAACCAAAGGCCAAAGGGAAAAGAAAAAAAGGGGACCCATTTTATTGCAGAATAAAATGGGGTGGTTATGCAAGGCATAACAAATGACGACTCGGCTAGGAAAATGGTTTAACCATTTTCAAGAGAACGAAGGATTCAGCTACCCAAAATCTTTGTTTTATGAACATCACAACTCCAGTTGGGTCAGTTTTGACAAGCAAGTTTGAGCTAGAATCTCAAATGTAAACCAACACTAGCTATCCTGAATCTATGTGTGTGTTCGATTGTGTATCACTCTTTTACAAAGTTTTCTTCATCTTTCGGACAACAATGTGAAAGATTTGAGCTATATGAGTTGATCTCCTTAGTTGTTGTGCAATGATATCCTGGGCATTGCTCTGCTGCCAGTCAGGCGTTCATATCCCCAACGAAGATACCTCTAGTTTCCTCACAACATTTCTCTACTACCAGTCAAGCGTCCATAGCCCCGGTAGAGATACTGGAATCACCCACTCATATTGAGTCTTCTTTTCTCCTCAAATAGTTCTCTTTTTCTTTTCTTTTTGTCTTGAAGTTTCAGATATTCCATTCAATTTTTTCTCAATATGTCAGTTGTTTAAGATCTGATCTGGGTTGAAAACTACCATGGACCTCGTAACAACACTTGGGAATTAGATTTTTCACTCAAATCTTACAACATTATCACCCTAGGACAAATATACCATTATAAGAGTAGATGATCTTGGTGATTTGTGACAGATTCAGAGGGAGCTAATGAAGGTTATTTACTTTGTACCTTGTTTTCAAGAACTCCCACAACTCTTATTGGAAATGAGCATAAAACAAAAGTTTAGGACAAAATCACCCAATTAGCAAACCTGAAAATCCCTAAACCACTTCTCTCCTAGTAACCAAAGTATGCTTTAGACAACAACCCATCATTTCAAGATAGAAAGAAATAGATAAACCCCAAAGAACAAAACAAAAATAGAAAACAAGAGAACAAAGGAAATAGAAAGATAGAAAGAAAGGATAAACAGACAAACAACAAATTATTTACAAAAAATAGAGAAAATTACTTACACAAAGAGCAGTAGATTATTCACATAAAGTACAGAGTTATTTACACACCAAAATTATTTACAAGAAGAAATTATTTAGACAGATGCATCACCCAGCAAAAGCATCAACTTCATGACTCGAAATAGTGTTTAAGAAACTGTCCATTGACAGGCAAGGGAACAGGTTCTCCAATTAAACTACTCAGTCTGAAAGCATTTTCCCCTAGGATCTCTGCAACTTGATAAGGACCTAGCCAAAGCTTATCGAATTTCTAGTGACTACCCTTATTTTCACTGGATTTATCCCATAACAATATAAGGTCTGATATCCTAAAAGCTTTGACTTTGGCTCTTTTGTCAAACCAACGCTTGAAAATAGCCCGGTGCCTAAAGAATTGTTGCTAGGCGTCATCTCTCTATTCTTCTAACTTCAACAAGGCAGCTAGTATTACCTCTATCCTATTATCACTGGAGTAGAATTTCTACATGAACTCAAGGATAGGTATTTGCAGATGGATAGGGAACACAGGCTCTTGGCTATATACCAGCTTGAATGGTGAGGTCTTTAAAGTAGCCTTAATCCTAGTCCTATCTGCCCATAATGCAAATCTCAGCTGGATATGCCAGTCCCTAGGGTTGTGTTCTAACAGTCTTTTTATTACCCCTAGAAGGTTCTTATTGGTTGACTCTGCTACTCCATTGCCTTGTGGGTAATAATTTGAAGAATACTTCAAGACAATTTTGTGATCATATGCCCAGGAAATAAACTCAGTAGAAGAAAAGGCAGAGCCATTGTCACATACCAGAGCGAAGGGTACCCCAAACCTTATGGTGATGCACTCGGTGAGGAACTTGATCACTACCTTTGTGGTGCTATTCTTGCAGGGTATAGCCTCTATCCACCTTGTGCAATAATCAGTGGCAGTCAAAATGAACTTGTGTCTTGCAGAAGAGTTTGGGTTAATTACTCCAACAAAATCCAGTGCCCATTAGGCAAAAGGCCTTATCTCATAGACGAGCTGCAAAGGCATGGCTGCATGGCGTTCTTTTGATGTAGAAATCTGACATATGTGGCATGTTATCACATGCTGATGGGAATCTTTTAACATGCATGGCCAGTAATAACCAGATCTAAGGATCTGGTGTGCCAATTTGTTTGCAGAACCATGACCTGTGCCATGTTTCCCATGAAACTCAGAGATCACATGTTTAGCCTCTTGGTGGTCAAGGCATCGTAGGTACACTCCTTCAAAATTCTTCCTGTATAGAAACCCTCCTTTGAGCATGTAATGAGAACTCTTCATTCTTAGCGCTCTCCTTTGAGTTGCATTCATTTCCTCTGGACACCGATTATTGAGCACAAAACAAATGATATCAGCATACCAAGGGTCGTTTGAGAAGGACTGGGTTGTGTATTGCTGATAGATGATGTTGTCCCCAATGTTCACCATGGATTGAGACAAGCCTGTACCCCTGAAAAGTTTCATCGGGCATATCTCTAGATCGAACTCTTGCAAGATGGCCATCCATTTCCCTCTTCTTTCTCCCAGCTTGCTCTGCATGAGTAAGGACTTCACAGCTGCATCAGAGACTACAACAATAATTTGACTTCGGACCTGATGTAGTGCCTAAATTTCTTGACAGCCCTGACTAACACAAAAGCTTGCTTTTCAAGTGGTGGGTATTTAACTTCATCATTTTTGAATGGAGAGCTCATGAAAGCGATTGGCCTCTCCTTTGTCTCGTCTCTTCGTTGAGTCAATACTACTGCACAAGAATGCTCAGAAGCAAAAGAATAAATATAGAATGGTTTTAAATAATCAGGGATGGTAAGGACTGGCACTTCTGAAATGGATTGCTTGATCTATGAAAACATGGCCTTTGCCTCATCACTCCACTCTATCTTGGTGTCCTTCATCATTTCATTCAGTGGTTTTACTATTTCTGCAAAGCCTGTGATAAATTTCCTCACAAAGTTGATCTTTTCGAAGAGAGATCTCATCCCTTTCTTACTTCTGGGCATAGCTATCTTGAGGATGGACTCAACTCGATCTGGGTTGATTGATATTCCCCTTTTTGAAATTATATGTCCCAAGAGCTTTCCTTCAGAAACCCCGAATATGCACTTGTTAGGGTTTAGGGAGACATCATACAGGATACATCTTTGAAGAAATTTGGCTAAGTCTATAGCGTGGTTCAACCTATCTCTAAAGAACACCATGAGGTCATCCATGTAGATGATGATGCACTTTCCAATCAAATCCTTGAATGCTATGTCCATTGCGTGTTGAAAATTTTCCCCAATGTTTATCAAACTGAATGGCATTCTCCTATATGCAAATGTCCCCCACTTTGTAGTGAAGGTTGTCTTCATCATGTCATCACAGTTAACCATTACCTGATTGTATCCAGAGTAACCATCTAGGAATGATATCATTTGGGATCTGTTGACAGTCTGCAAGACATCATCCAGTGAGGGGAGTGGTAATTATCCTTTTCTAAAGCTCTGTTCAGATTCCTAATGTCCACACATAACCTGATCTCTCTGTTTTTCTTACGGATTGGAACTAAGTTGGCCACCCATGTTGAATGTCGTACAGGGAAAATTATCCTTGCAGAAAGCAATTTCTAAACTTCTTTAAGGATCAATGGTTCAATCAGGGCGTTGACAGGGCACTATTTTTATCGAAATGGCTTGGCTTCGGGCTTCAAAGGGGTAGTATGAGTCATCATAGAAGCATAAAATGTCTTTAGGTCTTCATATCCCCATGCTATCACAACAATATCCTTCTTTAGTGCCTTTAGTATATCCTTTCTGATTTCTTCAGGGCAGGCTTTCCCTAAGTAGACATTCCTTTCAGGACCCGAATCAACTAGGTTAACCACTTCATACTCGCCTCCCTTATCTTCAGCCGATATCTTTTCTCGAGCCCTTGGGTCTGAGTCAAAAATTCTTTCTAAAGCCACCATACCCTTGGGAATGCTGCTACTTTTCAGATTGAGGACTCCTTCTGTATTACATTCTTCAGGGTTCCAATCCCCTTGATCTCTGTTGGACTCATCAATAATTTTCCCCTCAAAAACATCTGAGCTTGCTAAGAAAGCTAGAATATGTCCGTCATCATCAAAGACTTGAAAGTTGGTTATATTATTAGGAACTGCAGGGGTGAAAATTAATTCCACTGAGAATTTCTTGAGCTTGGAGCCTTCCATAGGTTCCAGGGTACTTGTAGCAACATCCAATGAATCAGCTATATGATTTTCTTCTCTAGGGATTAAGCTAATCCCAAAGGAATCAAAGTCTTCGATCAGGTTCCATACCCTATTTCTATATGCTACCAGCTTTTTGTTGTGACATGTATATTGGCTGCGCACTTTCCTAATAACTATTTTTGAATCTCCCTTGACCATCAAGGCAATGACTTTCTTCTTATGTGCAAACATCAGTCCCCATGCCAAGGCTTCATCTTCTGCTACATTGTTCGTGCATCCAAATTGCAGCCTTTAAGAAGCAAAGAAGGTTTTCCCTTTCGGGCTGGTTAGTTCAATCCCAATACCACAACCTATCTTAGATTTGGATCCATTAAACGTGAGGGTCCATAGCTGATCATGGGCTGGAGTTGGTCCTTTTGAGGTCATGGTGGGCACTTGGGTAGAATGAGCCATGGGTGGGGTTACTTGACCTTTTGGATCAGATATAGGGAATGGGTGTTTAATAGGTTCCTTAGGAGTAATTCCCAATCCCTGCACAGATGTGTTATGTGGCCCAAGGTTATCTTCTTGACATTCACTTGCATCTTTGGTTAACCCCTTGGGTTTTCGTATATTTGTGAGTGCAGGGGTGTCAAACGAACCTTGGGGTTGCTCCTCATTAATATGCTGATTCAGACATGTATCTGGGGTAGGTTCAATTTGAGAAGGAACCTCCTTTGAAGGTATCCTATCTCTAGTTAACATTATTGCTTGCTTGGCCTCAAATGAGAAGTGACCGACAATGGTCTCATGGTGACTTGAGCTAGCTTTCTCAACTTGGGAAACATGATTTAAAATGTCAATGCAGGGTTGACAAGTCAATTCAGAATGATTTTTGGTAATGTACCCTACACCAATTAGGGAGTAGGAGGCTTTGCACATTTTTAACTTAGCATCTTGCACACAAAAAGCCTTCACAAAACTATCATTAGGAACCATGACATCAATTTTTGGGGATCCAAGAGGGCCCTTACCTCCTTTGCATCCTCCATCTTCATCGTTCCCTCCTTCCTGCACAACAAACCCAACGTTGATAGGAAGCACAATCTCTTCGCCCACCACAATATCTTGAAATGTTCTGGGATGTGAATTCCGTGAACTGCTTCATGAGAAATCCCTTTATTAGAGCCATCAGTGGGGTCCATATCCCCACTCATGTTTCCTCAAACTGCTGACACCTTCACATGGGCAAGGCTAGGGAACTGCGGGCTTTCACACAAGGGAAAGCACGACCGAGGATAATTCCAGTCTGCCACACAAAGGAAGTCGTGGAGGACAGAGCCTCCCCCACTTGCACAAGCCAAGTGTCAATCATACCCTAAGTTATAGAGCACCTTCAAAAACTTTCCCCTTCCCCTTTAGGATGTTTTTCCCCAAAATTATAAATCAAAATGAATTCAAAACAAAAAATATCAAATATCAAATTTTCATCATTATACTACTAAAGTGACTCATACTTACTTGTACACCACTAATATGTGAGCCAATTTGTGCTCTCTTTTCTTTAAAAAAGTAAGGCTATATTAAGAACATAAATAAACACATTATATGGATATTTGTCAAAGTGCTAGCTAGTCAATTAATCAACAAAATGGAAAGTAGGGAAATATTTTTTTAATTTTCATCATAATGAAGATACATAAATTTAATGGTTATAACTTCTATTGGCTTGAATTTGATGGTTGACCTTGTTTTCCAAATATTTTATTTTCTTGATCTATTCAAAATTACCCATCAAATGCTAAGTGCATGCACACACACACATATATATTATGGATTAAACATTTATAACTACAATCAAATATAAGTTTTTTATTGTGTATCAAAAGTATTCCCTTTCATGTTATAGTCTTTCTAAAAAAATTGATTGTATTTTATGATAGTTTAATAACTACATATGACAACACTATCATCATATCTAAGCATTTTTTTAAATAAAAGCAAAATATATTAAGTATTTTCTAAAAAATATAACCATAATTGATCAAAGAATCTTAATATGAACAAAACTTGTTGAAAAACTTATTGTAACTATTTTCAAGAGCTTTGACTTGTTTAGAAAATCCTTCCCCATGAGATAATTCCATATTGATTTTCTCTATGAAGCATAATTATTTGGAGTTAGGAGTTCAATTTGATATTTCCCTATTGCAAGAACACATAAAAGAAAAAGAAAGAAATCAACCACTACAAGATTATCCCCCAGATTACTTGAAATCAAGAAACCCGCCCAACAATATATAGCTGTGGCACTTTATCCTTAGTGCAATTACAAGTGCCACTTTTCAAAAATAATGAAATGGACTTGATCTTAGTGCTTATAGATGCTAGATTTGGCCACAAGATCAAACTAATTTTTTTTATCTAGGATGGGATCAATCTAATCACACCATTGAAAAGTAAATAAAAAATTATAATACACATTAAAAAAACACCCAGAAATATAACCATAGGAGCAAGAATAGAGCCCTAAAAGTTCCCAAAATAAGACTGACTCAACGACACCTCTAAGAATCTACAATTTATGGAATTGTACAAAAAGGCACCAAAATCAAAAAACAATTGCACCATTGTGAAGGGCACAAAATTCTACCCCAAATAAAAAATTACTCGAGAAAAGAAGTCTATATGACCAAGTTATGGGCCTCCAAAGTTTGCTTGCAAAATCAAAACCTATAATGGAGATGGGGGCCAAAAATTTCAAGAGGCTGTTGATGTCACTAGTGATGTAGTGCTAAAATCAACAGTTGTGGTGATTAAAATTGACAGCTAAATGATCTTCAATGTAGGAATATACCTTTTTTGTTAGAATACCCTTAATGAGATATTCTAAAGAATATTGTTTCACAACATAATATTCTTTTTCATGGATGGTATATGCCTTTAACCTTGTAGAATATTCTCTCGATGGTAGAAAAATGTTTGGTAGGTAGGTGAGGTTGTGGGGCCGAGCAGACTGTGGCAAGTTGAAATCCACCATGTGGTGGTTGATGGAGCCCATGGTACCACGAGTACCCTGACGTACTGCGATCTATAGTACCCATAGGTACTTTGAGTACTTGCTTGGTTTTTTTATTTTAACTATTGAAAAACAAAAAATAGTTTCACTTGTGTCAAAATTTATGTCCACGTCTATACTTTTCCTTGGGCATGAGTTGTACAACCACATGATGGTATGGTCAACGATACGACCAAATAGACAAAAAAAATTTCTCTGAGTCTTGGGGCAAGTGCTTTGGTTTTAGAAATTTGATAGTCAATCCTTAGGTTTTTGTGCCTTTTAGATGCAACAAGGTTAGATTTGGCCCAAAGTGCTTTGAAAATTCAGCTACTTCTTGGATCTAGTAACATTCAACCAACTTGAAACCCTTGTGGATTAGATAAGATATGACAAAATATGACAAAAATGGACAAAATGAAAGGAAATTCTAACTTTCGTTGATGCCCTAGATTTAATGGTAAGGTCCTTGAAACCCCTAATCACACCCTGCAAAATATTTAAGCTAAGATTGGTTCTTAGATCTGGGAAGAAGTTTGCAACACTGAAGCTCTGATACTATGTAGGATTTAATGGTCAACTCCTCAACACCCCAAGATCACTTCCAAGACAACAATAACTTTCACAAGAAAAAAATGGTAGAAATATTATGCTATGATTATGGATGCAAGATTGCCAGATTGAATTTGTGATGTACATATGATGCCTTGATTATAAAGGCAAGTTGTGAGATAGGATTAGATAAGATCTTGACATGTGTCTTAATCATATATAATGAGACAACTACCTCAAAAAATATTAAAAGACTTAAGGTACATGCATTAAATTCCAAAAGATAAGATAAGATCTAGTGACAACTAACACTGCCTATAAATATTCCCTCTTAGGACCTAAGTGGACTTAACATGTAAATAGGACCTAGATAGATAAAACAACTATTTTCACCAACATGGGATACATAGAATTATTTTCTCTCCTATGAAGGAGATATCTATTATACATTACTAGTAGAAAGTATCATTCTAGGGGGTCATGTTGAGTTCCCTTTCTTCCATCACATGCACATGGTTATTTGTATTTTTTTGTCTTTTAGCTTGAGAATTTTTTCATAAGTTTTTATCCTTTACAAATATTTGTGAGAGTTTTAATTGTTTGTACATGGGTACCTAACATGATTGTGTAGCTTGGAATCATCCATGCATATTTGTATTTTTCATATTCCCTAAATTTTACTTAAGAAGGGTGTTTGTGTGAACATGATATACTACCTAACTAGTTTATTATTAGGTCATTTTCATACTAGCATACTTAAGATTACTTAGGTCATTTTATTTTTGTGTCTCATGTCATAAGATTAAGACATATTTCATGATCTTATTCTATCATAGGGTTTCATCTAGCATATCATCCTTGTCTTTATAACAATGATTTCTTATTGTATATTGTAATCAGTATTCATCTTTATCTATGAATTCTCAGGCTTCATAACAAATCAATTTATTCTCTCTTATATGAAACGGTGTTTTGGTTGCTAGCGATCCTTAAGTTATTGTGGGGTTGAATCAACAACTCTTGCAATATTTTAATGGTAATGCTCACTTATTCTTACTTCTACATTCATATCTATTTCTTCATAGCTCTTCATGATTGTTTCTTCTTTTTATTGGAAAAAATATTGGTGATTCATATCTACCACTTTCTTTCCATACACACACTCAGGTGTTAATATTTGGAGATCCGATATTATAACAATTATTGGTTACTTTAAAGTTTGTTGTTTTTATCTTAGACATGCTTAGTCTCAAGAGAACACATGAAAATCCTATTCCTAATTCTTTTGAATTCCTGTGGAGATAAAAAAAAATAAAAAAAAAGCAGAGGCTTGAATATCCTCATAAGCTCCCAAGTAGTCACAACCTTTTATCTTCTTCAATTGACAAGTGCACTTGAAGATTCATCTTATAATGAGAGTTCCATGCTCTTCATCTTCATTGATATTTGTTTCTCTTGTATTTTATTTTATTCTTAATTTCCCTATTACATAAACATGGATCGTGTTATATTATTTTTCCCTATTTGTGAAATATGCCCATATTTTATTTTATGTAGAATCAAATCCTATATGTAGGATATTTTAGATTCCACCTAGAAACTTTTTTAATTTTTTTTTTCTTGATGGCAATGCACAAACCAAATTACTAGCATCCAACCTAAAATTACTTCTAAAATTATTTTTCATGTCTCTATTGCTTTTTCTTTACTATTATGTACCTCATTTTTGTTGACTATCTTTTTCTTTCCAAATTTCTAAACTTTATAGTTTTCTTAAATAAATAATTTAATTAGATGAAATATGTTTAGATAAGACTAAATCACATGACTAGTTTCTATCGTAAGAAGTAGATACATTTCATTTCTTTCATCTTATTTCACAATTTCATAAATTGTGATAGGCTAAAAGTCTTAGAAAAAAAATAAAAACCTCATTATTCATTATAATTTGTTCTAATTTTTTTATTTCATTTAGTTATTATCAATAATAGTCAACACTAAGAACAATTAAGTCACACCAATAGTGTTGTAGTATTAAAATATAGTCTTTTAATGTCTTTGTGCACTTACAACTATTGGATGATTTTCCCTAGTTAAATTCTTATTCATATAGTCAATTGAGTGTTTTTTGAGGTTGTAATTGCTCATATGCACTCTTTTCCCCCTCTTGATTTCATAAGAGAATGATAAAAACATGGCTTTGAGTTAATAATTCTTTGTCTACTTTTAATTTTTGCACCATCTAAATATTTGAACTCTAGTAATTTACAAGATCAACAAACATGACATCATCCTAACCAATTATATTTAATCAATTAAATATTAGTAAAAAGAATTATTTAAAGAGAGTGACCATCAAATTTTTGCCAAAAGCCCTCCTTAGTTCTCCATTTGTATTAAGAAAATATCTCATAAAGAGGGCCTATCACAAATAATTTCCACAAAGATCAATCTTCAAGGAAACTAGTTGGAAGCATCAAGCATCTAACTTTTTCTTAAATTTTAATTAATATGTTTGTACATCAAATTCTATTTTATGTACAATCAAATCCTATGTAGGATATATTAGATTCCACATACAAACTTTTTTATTTTAATTTGAAAAATTATGTTTTCTCAGTGACAATGCAAAATTTAAATTACTAGCATCTAGCCTAAAATACTTCTAGAATGTTTTCCCATGTTCTTTATTACTATATCTTTACAATTATGTACCTCATTTTTGTTTCCAAAATTTCCAACTTTATAGTTTGCTTAAATAAATAGTTCAAATAGGTGAAATATGTTTACATAGGACTAAATCGAACAACTAATTTCTATCATAAAATAGTAGATATATTTCATTTCTTTAGCCTTATTTCATAAATTGTGATAGGCTGAAATTCTTAGAAAAATAAAACAACCAACTCATTGTATATTACAACTTGTTCTAATAATTTTATTTCATTTAATTATTAATAATAATTAACATTAAGAACATTGAAGTCACTTATAGTATTGTAGTATTAAAATAGTCTTTTAATGTCTCAATGTATTCATCACTATTGAGTATTTCCCCTAATTAATTTCTTATTCATCTAGTCTATCAAATGTTTTTTTAAAGTTGCAATTATTCATGTGTATTCTTCGTCCCCTCTTAATTTCATAAAAGAATTATGAAAACATGAATTTGAA
This sequence comes from Sequoia sempervirens, assembly GCA_007258455.2. Lineage (NCBI taxonomy): Eukaryota > Viridiplantae > Streptophyta > Pinopsida > Cupressales > Cupressaceae > Sequoia > Sequoia sempervirens. The sequence goes on along the minus strand of VDFB02126903.1, from coordinate 47,566 downwards.
TTAATAATTCTTTGACTACCTAATATTTTTTTTTGCACCATCTTAATATTTTAACCCTAATAATTCACAAAATCAACAAATATGCTATCATCTTCACCCAGGACCCCCCTTATTTCTCAATTATATTAAGAAAATAGCTCACAAATAATCTCCACCTTCAAGGAAACTAGAATGCTTGTGGTAGGAACCATCAAGCATGACTTTTCTATTGATTTGCTTTTTGTGTTTCTTTTGTATCGAAAGAATACAGAAAAAGGAAAGTACAGAGGAGGAGGGCATGCCTAGGAAAATAATAACCAGCTGCCATTGCAGAGCAACAAATCCCCATTGTCGGTGGATTTATTGATTTGGTAGTAACTTCCGAAAAGTTTCCCCCTACAAATACCGTAAATGCTAAGGAAGTCCTCGGAAACTTCAAAGAAAAAGATTTCCTCCCTTTTTCCAACATAAGAAGGGCATCGCACCCGATCAAAATACAGTAGAAATTGGAATCCAACTCAGTCAATCTTCTGTTTTGAATTTATTTTCGTTTGTGCTCAGAGGATCGCCCCATGGACCAACCTTCTTCTTTACCTGCAATTACTTCTCAAAGCGATATTGAGAATGGCCTGCAACAGCAACAGCAACAACTGGAGATGCAGATACAAGAGGTTGCCAACCAGAAATGGAACTACATTACTTTCTCATTGGCATTTTGGGAAATCTCTCTTATATTTTACCTCACTGTATTTCGTCCACACACTCGGCTTGCCTCAATACTGGTAGAGATTTCCTTGTTGATTATTTGTGCAATCTTTGGAGTGCTTTTCTGCATTATTTATCAGAAAATCGTGGAGGAAAATCGACTGAAATCCAAGGGTTCTAAGATTTCATTTCAGCAATGCATTTTCATCTTCTTGGCGTGTTTGATATTTGTAGATTATATTATCATTGGCATCAACACCATGAAAAAAATATAATTTGGTCCAGAATTGTGAAGAATAGTATTACTAGGTTAAAATTACTTCATTCCTTGATAAGTTTACAAGAGCTGTGGTTGAAAAATGTTTGAAATAAATGAAATGTAGTTTTCTGAGCTGTGGTGCAGAGTCCAGATAAGTTTCTGCATTTTTATGAAAAATTTAGAAACATCATTGACTGTGTAATGTTATTCTCTTGTTGCCCTCTACATAAACTAGGGGCTGTTTAAAAAGTACAGGATAAATTGTGGGTATGTTGTGGTTAGATTATATTTATCAATTAATTATTATTTTTTTATAAAAATGAGATCTAAAATTATTAGTTATTTGATAACTAAATTATTAATTATTTAAATAAAACAATTTTATGTAATTATTCTTTAATATCAATAATTCAATAAGTTTTGTTTCATATTAAATTTTTTTATCAATTCTGATTATGTTTTTCAGAAAATATTCCATATATTTTATTTTTATTAAAAAAACACTTTGATCTGATGATAGTGTTGTCATATATACTTATTAAACTATCATAAAATACAATCATTTTTTTTAGAAAGACTGTAACATGAAAGGGGAGATTTATAAAAAAATATATTTGATAGTAGTTATAAATGTTTAATCTATAATATATGTGTGTGTACACTTAGCATTTGATGGATAATTTTGAATAGATAAAGAAAACGAAATATTTGAAAAACAAGGTCGGCCATCAAATTCAAGCCAAGAGAAGTTATAATCATTAAATTTATGTATCTTCATTATGATGAGAATTAAAAATATTTCCCTATTTTCCACTTTGTTGATTAAAATTGATTCGCTAACACTTTGACAAATATCTCTATAATGTGTTTATTTATGTTCTTAATATAGCCTTACTTTTTTAAAGACAAGAGAGAGCATCACAAAGTGGCTCACATATTAGTGGTGTACAAGTATGAGTCACTTTAGTAGTATGATGATGAAAATTTGATATTTGATATTTTTTGTTTCAAATTCATTTTGATTTGGTTATCTTTTATTTAATAATGTATAAGTGAAATATTTTTTTTATCAAAAGATAATTTACATAATTTGAATTTTTTAGATCACATGTATGCATTTATTTTCATGAATATTTTTAAATGTTCAATTTATTCTTTTTTAACTTTGGTTCAAATCTAGATTTGTGGGATTGACACAATTTGCATTTAAATAAATCTAAAACTTGTAAATTTGAATTTGGGTCCATGTTTGCCCATTCTCATTAGTCATTGTGTGTCAAATCAACATACAAAATATTTCACATACCACATTTAAAAATGTATTTAAGGACTAACCATAATTACTTGAACATTTAGAGTCTAGTGTATCAAAAGAACACATCTTCACACTTGCACACATCAAAGAGTATCAAAGTATTATCAGTGTCGCCTAGAACACCCGTTTGGAGTGTGACAAATTTCAACATCGACATGGAGAAACATGGGCATAGTTCAAAGACATCACTCATCATCTTTCTTCTCTCATCTTCCTTTCAGGAATGAGAAGGCATCCTACAAACCATCTTTGTATTGTTTCTTCCTAAGTTGGATTTCATTGAATCCAATCAAGGGTGTTGATGATAAATTTATATAATATTATTCAATTCTCATTAATTTTTTCTCAATTTATTTTTGAATTAGAGGAGGATTTAGTGGAGGGATTGGTGGGGGAGTATTTGGATTTTGACATTCCTCATCCATTTTATCTATTTGCATAATTTAAAACATAAAAATATAATTTAAATCTAATCCTTACAATTTAAAAAAAAACCTAAATCATATAAAATAATAATAAATTTTGAAAAATCCCAAAAAGGAAATGAAAATGAATACTTACCTTTTAAGTATTGTTGATGCAAGGACAATTTTCTGCTCTCTAAAATGGATATTAGTTTTAGAAGCTTAGATATTCATTTCTTAGATGTATTTTCCTTTGTTGTGTGAATTTTATGAGTCGTTGTCAACCATATAAACAATCAGTGAGGGTAATGGCATGCAAATAGAAGGGGATAATGAAAAATAAGATGAAATAGTAAAGATTAATGGGATGGGCCAAGATGGGATAACAAAACATAGGGTGAACTATTAGAGGTTAATGGGATGAGATTAGGAGAGAATAATGGAACATAGGGTGAATTAAGATATATCTCGGGTTTGACTATAGGACATGAAGTAGTGACTTGAGGTGTGTAGTATAAATGGAGAAGACAATTGGTCAACAATGATTATAAGGAAATATTTCTGGTAAGTGTTGTCATGTGGGACCCTCAACCCTGGTCGGTACCCCTTAAAACTCTCTGATGTCACCCTCACTGATAGCTTAGGCTCTTGGTGTAGTGGCAGTCGGTTTGTGTTAACAAAATTGGCGACTTTGTTCTAGGGAGGGTTCGACTCCCACCCTTGACACTCTTTCCGTCTCGCAATCAACTATGTTTTTTGACCTATCGACTGGGGGGTAAACTGTTGTCACGTGGGACCCTCAACCCTCGTCAGTACCTCTTAAACCTCTTCGATGTCACCCTCATTGATAGCTTAGGATTTTGGTGTAGTGGCAGTTGGTTTGTGTTAACAAAATTGGTGACTTTGCTGGGGAGGGTTTAACTCCCACTCTTGACACTCTTTCTATCTTGTAGTTGACCGTGTCTATCGACCTCTCGACTAGGGGGTAAATTGTTGTCACGTAGGACCCTCAACCCTCATAAGTACCCATTAAACCTATCCGATGTCTCCCTCACTGATAGCTTAGGCTTTTGGTGCAGTGGCAGTAAGTTTGTGTTAACAAAATTGGTGACTCTACTGGGGAGGGTTTGACTCCCACTCTTGACACTCTTTCCCTCTTGTAGTTGACTGTGTCTATCGACCTCTCAATTGGGAGGTAAACTATTGTCATGTGGCATCCTCAACCCTTGTCGGTACCCCTTAAACCTCTCCGATGTCACCCTCATTGACAACTTAGGCTTTTGGTGTAGTGGCAATTGGTATATGTTAACAAAATTGGTGACTTTGTTGGGGAGGGTTCGACTCCCACTCTTGACACTCTTTCCATCTCATAGTCGATTATGTTTTTTGACCTCTTAATTGGGGGGGTAAACTATTGTCATGTGGGGCCCTCAACCCTTGTTGGTACCCCTTAAACCTCTTTGATGTCACCCTCACTAATAGCTTAGGATTTTGGTGTAGTGGCAGTCGGTCTATGTTAACAAAATTGGTGACTCTTCTGGGGAGGGTTAGACTCCCACTCTTGACACTCTTTCCATCTCGTAGTCAACTATGTTTGTCGATCTCTTGACAAGGGGGTAAACTATTGTCACGTGGGACCCTCAACCCTCGTTGGTACCCCTTAAACCTCTCCGATGTTGTACTCATTGACAACTTAGGCTTTTGGTGTAGTGGTAGTCAGTTTGTGTTAACAAAATTGGCAACTCTACTGGGGAGGGTTCAACTCCCACTCTTGACACTCTTTCCATCTCACAGTTGGCTATGTTTGTCAACCTCTCAATTGGGGGGTAAATTGTTGTCACATGGGACCCTCAACCCTCGTTGGTACCCCTTAAACCTCTCTGATGTCACCCTCACTGACGGCTTAGGCTTTTGGTGTAGTGGCAATTATTCAGTGTTAACAAAATTTGGTGACTCTACTGGGGAGGGTTCAACTCCCACTCTTGACACTCTTTCCATCTCGTAGTTGACTGTGTTTTTTGACCTCTCGACTGGGGGGTAAATTGTTGTCATGTGGGACCCTCAACCCTTGTCGGTACCCCTTAAACCTCTTCGATGTCGCCCTCATTGATAGCTTAGGCTTTTGGCATAGTGGCAGTCGGTCTGTGTTAACAAAATTTGGTGACTCTACTAGGGAGGGTTCGACTCCCACTCTTGACACTCTTTCCATCTCGTAGTCGACTATGTCTATCAACCTCTTGACTAGGGGGTAAATTGTTGTCACGTGGGACCCTCAACCCTTGTCGCTACCCCTTAAACCTCTCTGATGTCGTCCTCACTAACAACTTAGGCTTTTGGTGTAGTGGCAGTCAGTCTGTGTTAACAATAAGAGTGTGTATAAGATAAAATATAAAGGGAGGTGGTATAATATAGAAGGCATAATGGGACAAGACCAAGAGTGGATAATGGAATATAGGGTGAAATAAGAGAGGGCATAATGTATGGGAATGTAAGGGAATAATGGAACATATGATAAACCAATCAAGATTAGTGAGATGGGCTAGAAGGGGATCACAAAACATAGGGTGAATTGTTAAAGGTTAATGGGATGGGGTTAGTAGGGAATATTGGAACATAGTGTATATTAGGAGAAGATAATGGGACATGACCAAGAGAGGATAATGGAACATAGGATAGACTAGTAGAGATTAATGGGAGAGGCCAAGATGGGATAAAGAAACATAAGGTGAAATATTATAGGTTAGTGGGATGATATTTGGATGGAATCATGGAACATAAGGTTAATTAGGAGGTGCTAGGGTTTGACTATAGGGCATGAAGTGGGCACTTAAGGTATGTAATAGTAACGAAGAAGAGAGTTGACCAATTATGAGTGAAAACAAATGTGTCTTGTAAGGGTATGTGTATAAGAGAAAATATGGATGAATGTGGTATAATAGAACAAAGTAGAAATATATGCCACACTTTTGGCCAACTTATTTTGACACAAGTGAATTTAAGAATTTCCAGCTAAAAATTAATTTTGATCAAATATAGGATCTATCTAGATTCATTTTAGCTAAGTTAGATATGGACATAACTTTTCCAACTAAAAGTGCTCACCAAATGCATATGTAACACCACTTTGAGACTAATTTGCCAAAAAATAAAACTATTTAAAAAACTTGATGTTCCAACAACCACTACTCATGTAAACTACATTTACAAAAATAAAAATACCCTTTTGTAGATCTATAAGTGTATTTTAAAAAATATATTTTTAAATAGTTTAATTATTTTGTATAAATTATATTTTTTTTACTAAAATTAGGTTACCAAAATATAAGGTTTATTATCTTGTCAAGAGAAAATACTAAAATTTATAAAAAAAGTTGGAAAAATTATGATGCACAAGATAAAATATTTATGTCAATATTGTGTAATTCTATTCTATTTTGGATAAATAGTTATGAAAAAAGGAGACGTCCCATGGAAATAGTTATATCTTTCAATAATCATATTTTTAAAATTATAGAGAGAGAGAGAGGAAATCCATTCACTAAAGGTTCATGTTATAAATACACTATATATATATATAGATAGATAGAGAGAGAGAGAGAGAGAGAGAGAGAGAGAGAGAGAGAGAGAGAGAGAGAGAGAGAGAGAGAGAGAGAGAGAGAGAGAGAGAGAGAGCATTCACTAAAGATTCAAGTTATAAATACACAAAAAATGGTTAAAGGAAAAAATACTCTATAAAGAGTGATGTTTCATAATTCATTTTATTAGTAACTAAATTATAGTGTCAATTTTTGCAAACTATATATTAAAATAATTTTAATTTTCTAAAAACTATATACATAAAATGATTTCTCGCTATGATCTACCATCATAAAAAATTGTGTCCCTAAAAAATAGTGTAGAGAAAGTGGATAGAATAAATCTATTTTTCATAGGGAAACCAAGAGATATGACAAGGGATTATTGGAATCATGAGCACATAGCAGTAGTGAAGACTAGGAAAGGTGATAACACTAGCCATTTGAGAATAAAGCATGTGCTTTGACTTATTTACCCACTAGCTATACTTGTAGTAAATAATCTATTATGACATCATAGTGCAAACTTAGATAAAGATACAACTCCTACAACATGGCCATGGTTTTTCCTATACCAAAATTCTCTCATGATTCTCCATTTTACAATTCTCTAATAATATTCTCATGGAACTTTTTTGTTTACATAATTTCCTCCTAAAAAAGTATCCTTTCTACACAATATAATCCTCAAAAGAAACTTTACCTCCAATTCAAGGCTCTACACAACTCTTTTGTGTCTTTAAAAATCCTATATTTGCAACATATGTAGATTATCATCTCCATTATAGCCAAATGTACCATCATGATGGTTAACAATTCCTACGTCCTATTCAATGTGTGTGTGCCACCTTATTTAAGCTACACCAAATGTGTTCTTGAGAATAAAAAAGAGCCCCTATAAGTAATAATCCAACTTCATGTGCTTTTATTTCAACTTTTCCTAACTACTAATAAGTCTCAGTGCCTACTAATTAATATATAAACCAAACTCATTTTCAGGTAATAGATAATGCCTCCACTTTTGTAAGGCTTGAACAATACCATTTGACTCTTAATCATAAAATGAATACTTCTACTTGGCCTCATTCATTTTCTCTCTAATATACAATAGTCATAAATGACACAATCATTGAGGGATGAGATCCCAATCAAGGAAACTATTGATGGTTTTAAACTTCCTAGCAACGTTGGATCTCCATGACATGTTTATTTTTAAATGTTATATATAAACAACTTTGTAACATAGTTTATATATTGATAGGTAGTGAATAGGTAGAAGATAAACAACTATACACCTTTCTCAAGGTTATGTTGTTCAAGTCTATGATTAGCTTCATCATAGCCTAACACTTATTTGGATTCACATCTGGAAAGTGGTCTGCTAGGATTTCAACACTTGGACATCAAATCAATATAATTTTTGGCATATTATTATTTCAATGAGTTCAATAGGGGAGAGTACCTAGTAGTTGTGCACCCTAAGTTTGCAACTCTCAAATTTTTGTAGTAGATTAGTTTGCAAGTTCACTGGTCAAAACTAAGATTTCAAATCCACATCATCATTTATGAAGTCAAATAAACATGCTTTTATTGAGGTGTTGTAAAATATAAAAAAAAAGAAAATAAAAAAGAGTTAGCCCAATAATTATGTATTAAATTGGTCTCAACCCCATCCCATATTTATTGCACCTTTAAAAATTTGAAACCTTCATGAATAGCAAAATTAAAAAAAACATGCAAATCATTATCACTAGTTAAATTCAAGCAGTTAAAAAACATACGTCATTATCACCGATTTCATTCAACCAATTAGAAAACAATAATAAAACAAATAACCATCTGTCAAAATTTGACTTTAATCGATCATCAAATTTTGAACCGAAGCCTCCCTCACACTTCCCCCTAGTTGTTAAGTAAATAACTCTAATAGAGACCAGTCACAAAGACTTTGTAGAGAAATCCATCTTCAAGGAAACTAGAGTGCTTCTACTTGGAACCACCAACCATCCGACTTTTCTTTACATTTTCTTGACGTTAGTCGGAAACCACATTGCTGGCGCGTTTCTTGATTTGGTCATAACTTCCGAACAGCTTCCCCCCATAAATTATGCAAATGCCAAGGAATTCCTCGGAATCTTCGAAGAAGAGAATACACATCAATGCTTTTACCCCAATTCCAATATAAGAAGAAGATCGCACCAGACCACAATACTGTAATGGAAATCAGAGTTGAAAAGATCACCAATTCCACAAAGCGACATTGAGAGCGCCCTGCAACACCACCAACTGGAGATACCGATACAGCAGGTTGTCCACAAGAAATGGAACTGCATTACTTTGGCATTGGGGTTGTGGGAAATCTCTCTCCTACTTTACCGCACATCATTTTGCCTACACACCCAGATTACCTCAATACTGGTAGAGATTTCTTTGTTGATTATTAGTACCATCTTTCGTGCGCTCTTTTGTATTATATATCAGAAAATTGTTGAGGAAGATCGATTCAAATCCAGGGGCTCTCAGATCTCATTCCAGCAATTCATTTCCAGCTTATTGGCGCGTTTGATATTTGTAGATTATATTCTGATTGGCATCGACGCCTTGAATAAAAGATAATATATATGGTCTAGAATAGTGCATCCATGAGTATAAGAATGGATTACTGTATTACAAATTAAAATAAAGTAAATTGCTAGCTATTATTTCCTTCCCTGATAAGTTTCTTCATTTAAAAAAAAAAACAATTAAAGAGATATTGGATTGTCTAAAGTTTTTCTGTTGTCGGCCTCTATGTAAGATAGGAGCTGTTCTTAAACGTCGAGGCTAAATTGTAGGTATACTATGCTTAATGCGTCACTAAAGAGTTAATATGTTTATTAATAAAAATAAATTATAAAATTATTATTAATCATTTGATTATTAAATCATTTAATATTTAAAAAATATTTTATATATCTATTTTTATAATTTGTCAAACAGAAATAAATCTATATCTAAGTTCTAAACTTGAGAAAAGTTATTGGAATTTGGTAATATGAACACTAGTTTGGACAATAGTAAGCAACAGTAAAAAGTAGTTGGTAATTTGCTTTAATAATCTGTCAGCTTTTATCTTGTTCTTTTTTCCTTCTTAAGTTTTTACTTTTCCATATTCTATAAACCATAAGGGCATCTTTAGTCATTTCAATAAAATTCCTCCACATCTCTTTAGAAATTAATGATGCAATCACCTCATCCATCTTGAACTTCTTGGTATTACTTCCAAAGGCCATCACAAGGTGGTCCAATGAATCAAGAAAATAACATAATAGAGTCATACAACAACCCTCGTCCATTTTCACTCCAATAGAACTCAACTAAAAATTGGCTACAAGCATAAATTGAAGGTATCAAATGATCAGCTATAGACCTATTGAATTCCCTTTGAAGAAAAGACAACTTCTTTCTTTGGGAAAACTTTTTCACTAGGTATTTAGCCTAATAAATTTCACCAATCTTCTTCCAAAGGTTTATTTTGGTATCCTCTTTATGAATAATTAGTAAAATTGAGTCTAAAAGGGCCCTTAGCATTTATATCCATAAAGTTCAAGTCTTCTTTTTCATACATGATAGCATAATGCTAGATATTGCACCCTATGGATCTTTTTCCATGAGCATATCCTCCATCTTAAGCTTTTAAAGCAAAAATTTACCAAAATTAAACTTATTCATTTATGTTCTTCTAGATGTGCTTGGCATCTCTTCTTGTAGTAAGAAAAAATACCCTGTGCAAGCTCCCACTTAATGTACAAAAAATCCTCTATCCAACAACAATGATAAAATGTGATCAATCTCTATTACCATTGAAAGGAAGAAAGATACATGGAAATACTTCCTATAGAAATCTAATAAGTATTATGTAAATTTTAATATTTTCAAATTACAGAAAGTGAAAACACATATGAACATAAAATAAGTAATTTATAACATAACAAAAATATACATGAAAAAAATCTTTTTGGGAGAAAAAATCCACACTCCAAAGTTGATGAGCACATGATTATATTGCAATGATCTTTACTTTTTCAAACTTAATACCATATTTAAAACTTGATCAATAAAAATAACATCATTTCTCAACATTAATAATCATGCACACGAGAAGAACACAATGGCACATGATATTTACATGGAAACCCTTACAAGAGAAAACCACAAAAAATTAATGCTTTTATATAAATTATTCTTTTACAAATTTTGTAGGTACCTGTTGACGTTCCAAATGGCACAACAACAGTTAAACAAAATATTGCTACTCTGTTTCTCCTGAAAGAGAAAGATAACACATGGATACCTTAGCTCCCAAGGTCTTTGTAGTTGGTTCTCAACTGTGCTGATGTCCCTCAGTGGTCAACGTAACAGTAATGTTCAAGGGGCTTGCTGGTGTGAGCTTTTAGATTGTTCTAAGATCAAGCATGAATTTAAACCTACTTAAACCAGGGGTTTTAAAGAAACATAGAAATATAGATCAAGGTTTTGGTATTGAAAAGAATGATAATTCACCTATCTTGACCATACTTATTACCTTTCAAGGAATTGTTAACTAAAACTAGAGAACAAAATTAACTTGTGATTAACACACAGTTGCATCCATTCACAGTGCTGATTTCAATAACTGATTATAAGTTACCATTTAAACAAAACACAAAATAAGATTTCATTCCTTGAAAGATTTCAAAATCAAATGATTAACTCAAGATAAATACCATTCTAGAACACAATATGAAGTAGATTCAAATTTGGTTTCTTCTACTGTTGGTGAGACAAATAAGCAACATTTACAAATCTGGCACAATCACCAATGTACAGAAAAACCTGTGTCTTCAGACTGCTTCCATCTACACTAAGGAAACTGGAAAGATACATTCTTTCTATGCTGAATCTAACTCCTAAACAAGAAGACAAAAGAAGCTCCCTTTACTAAGAAACAAGATGCATCTCTCTCTCCTCTATCTCTGCTAACTATTTCTATATCTCTTCCAAAAATTCTACTTCTGACCCTTTTAACTTCTAACAAAAAAAAAATGACGACCCCTTTACAAAGAGGCAAGCATGCCATTTTATACACCATCTCTTGAAAAGAATTTCGACCCCTGTTTTAGGGTTTACAAAATATCCATCCGTTGCACGAGGGTTGACGTCTAGATCTTTTGAAGAAAGTCGGTTCTGTATTAAATGCGAGTCCTTGCTGTCCATGTCGGTGAAGAGATTATCCCCTGGAATGATCTCAGATCTTTTGTAGCTTATAGCATTAACTCCTATGCCCCTGTGTCCATCTTCAAACTCCAGTGGAGCTGCTTTGAATGCCCTAAAATATCACCATGAATGTCGAGCTACCCCTATCAGTAGATACCAGTTGGCATTATGACTCACGACTTCCTTCCTCTTCCTTGGCTCTCCCCCTGCTCGAGATCGGTCCCTCAATAAGTTGTCGGCGAGACTAACTTCCTTCGCCGAGACACTACACCACAGTCGGGTCCTTTCGCCGAGAGCTCACTTCACTTCAGGGAGACTTTTCCCAATCGGCGAGATGTTTCACTGTGCTCAACACACTACACCGAGGGCAGAAAATATGTTAGCGGGACTCTATCGGGTCGGCAAGACCTTCTGTCGAAGTTGTCTTCCTTCGCTGAGGTACTACGAGTTGGCAAGACTTTATTCCTTTGGCCAGACATCACCCCGAACTTAGATCCTTTGGTGAAACTCCCTCAAGAGATATCTTCAGGTGAATAACTTGATCCTGCAAAACAGATCCCTCCATTAGTTCTCAAAGGTAAATAAAATATATCATTGCTTATTATGTCTCTAATTTAATAAAAAAGAAGCACAACTCCGGCAGACGAGGAAGCGGGACCAAGACAGAACCAAACGACACCTTCATTCAAAACTGGCGGAGGCGGAACCAAGACCGAAACGGGAATACACTTCCCTTTAAAAAATCGGTGGAGGCGGAACCAAAACGGGACCGGGACTGAGGGGCAAAATTGGATGAATCCCGGTAGAACCGGGATCGGGACAAAATAGGACTCAGAAATGACATCCCTCGCCTTTAAAACTGGCGGGGGCGGGGCCAAAAGAAAATCAGAACCAGGAATGGAGTCGGGATGGGAACGAGCCATGGAAATAATCAACATTTCCAAGTTTAGCTCCATCTTGGCTCCGCGTCCGCGAAAGAAACCAAAATGCAAAGGACAGGGATACAAACGCCGGCGGGGTCAGAGCAAAACATGATCCTGGGCGAAGCACAACTGGGGTGGGGCGGAACCAAATTCGAAATTGAAACTTCTTCAAAGTTTCAATTTTAGATTCCATCCTGATCCCGCCATTGACAACACACAAAGACAAAAAAGAAAAGGAAGGAAAAACAACACCCCACGACCAAACAATCGGAACCAGGGCAGAACAAAGTACCAAAGCAGAAGCGGGATCGGGACCAAACTCGAGCCACAAAAATTTTCCAAGTTTCGGGGTTTAGATTCTGTTCCAGCCCTGCCTCCAACAACATTGAAAAAGACGCGCAAGGTAAAAGAAACAAAAGAGGCAGGACCGGGACTAGGGAAGGAAAAGAAAACAAAACTTGGAAGGAATTCTGAGTTCATTTTTTGATCCAGTTTTGGGCCCGCCAAAACAAACCAAAACGCGAAGGGAAAACTGAAGACGAAGAGAGAGAAAGGGAAAGGAAGAGTCGAGGCTAGGATGGAACCCGAATGAGAAACTTTAACAAAGTTTAACATTTCGATTTGGACCCAGACCCGGCTCTGAGAAAGAACGAAAGATGAAGACAAAGAACCGTAACCAGAACGGAACAAGACAGAACTTGGAAGGAATTCCAAGTCCAGTATTGGTCCTGGTTTCGCTTCTAACAGAACTTAAAAGAAAAATTCCTAAGGCAGAAAACCAAAGGCCAAAGGGAAAAGAAAAAAGGGGGACCCATTTTATTGCAGAATAAAATGGGGTGGTTATGCAAGGCATAACAAATGACAACTCGGCTGGGAAAATGGTTTAACCATTTTCAAGAAAATGAAGGATTTAGCTACCCAGAATCTTTGGTTTATGAACATCACAACTCCAGTTGGGTCAATTTTGACAAGCAAGGTTGAGCTAGAATCTCAAATGTAAATCAACACTAGCTACCCTGAATCTATGTGTGTGTTTGATTGTGTATCACTCTTTTACAAAGTTTTCTTCATCTTTCAGACAACAATGTGCAAGATTTGAGCTACATGAGTTGATCTCCTTAGCTGTTGTGCAATGATATCCTGGGCATTGCTCTGCTGCCAGTCAAGCGTTCATAGCCCCGACGGAGATACCTCTAGTTTCCTCACAATATTGCTCTACTACCAGTCAAGCGTCCATAGCCCCGATAGAGATACTGGAATCACCCACTCATATTGAGTCTTCTTTTCTCCTCAAATAGTTCTCTTTTTCTTTTCTTTTTCTTCTTGAAGTTTCAGATATTCCATTCAATTTTTTCTCAATATGTCAGATGTTTAACATATGATCTAGGTTGAAAACTACCATGGACCTCGTAACAGCACTTGGGAATCAAAATTTTCACTCAAATCTTACAACATTATCACCCTAGGACAAATATACCATTATAAGAGTAGATGATCTTGGTGATTTGTGACAGATTCAGAGGGAGCTAATGAAGGTTATTTACTTATACCTTGTTTTCAAGACCTCCCACAAATCTTATTGGCAATGAGCATAAAACAAAAGTTTAGGAAAAAATCACCCAATTAGCAAACCTGAAAATCCCTAAACCACTTCTCTCCTAATAACCAAAGTATGCTTTAGACAACCCATCATTTCAAGATGGAAAGAAACAGATAAACCCCAAAGAACAAAACAAAAACAGAAAACAACAGAACAAAGGAAATAGAAAGATAGAAAGAAAGGACAAATAGACAAACAACAAATTATTTACAAAAAAAAGAGAAAATTACTTACACAAAGAGCAACAGATTATTCACATAAAGTACAGAGTTATTTAAACACCAAAATTATTTACAAGAAGAAATTGTTTAGACAGATGCATCACCCAGGAAAAGCATCAACTTCACGACTCGATATAGTGTTTAAGAAACCGTCCATTGACAGGCAAGGGAACAGGTTCTCCAATTAAACTACTCAGTTTGAAAGCATTTTCCCCTAGGATCTCTGCAACTTGATAAGGACCTAGCTAAAGCTTATCAAATTTCTGGTGACTGCCCTTCTTTTCACTGGATTTATCCCATAACAATATAAGGTCTGATATCCTAAAAGCTTTGAATTTGGCTCTTTTGTCAAACCAACACTTGAAAATAGCCTGGTGCCTAAAGAATTGTTGCTAGGCGTCATCTCTCTGTTCTTCTAACTTCAACAAGGCAACTAGTCTTACCTCTATCCTATTATCACTAGAGTAGAATTTCTGCATGAACTCAAGGATAGGTATTTGCAGATGGATAGGGAACACATGCTCTTGGCTATATACCAGCTTGAATGGTGAGGTCTTTAAAGTAGCCTTAATCCTAGTCCTATTTGCCGATAATGCAAATCTTAGCTGGATATGGCAGTCCCTAGGGTTGTGTTCTAACAGTCTTTTTATTACCCCTAGAAGGTTCTTATTGGTTGACTCTACTACTCCATTGCCTTGTGGGTAATAATTTGAAGAATAATTCAAGACAATTTTGTGATCATATGCCCAAAAAATAAACTCAGCAGAAGAAAAGGCAGAGCCATTGTCACATACTAGAGCGAAGGGTACCCCAAACCTTGTGGTGATGCACTCGATGAGGAACTTGATCACCACCTCTATTGTGCTATTCTTGCAGGGTATAGCCTCTATCCACCTTGTGCAGTAATCAGTGGCAGTCAAAATGAACTTGTGTCCTGCAGAAGAGTTTGGGCTAATTACCCCAACGAAATCCAATGCCCATTAGGCAAATGGCCTTATCTCATAGACAGGCTGCAAAGGCATGGCTGCATGGCATTCTTTTGATGCAAAAAATTGACATATGTGGCATGTTATCACATGCTGATGGGCATCTTTGAACACGCATGGCCAATAATAACCAGATCTGAAGATTTGGTGTGCCAATTTGTCTATAGAACCATGACCTATGCCATGTTTCCCATGGAACTCAGAGATCACATGTTTAGCCTCTTGGTGGTCAAGGCATCGTAGGTACACTCCTTCGAAATTCTTCCTGTATAGCAACCCTCCTTTGAGCATGTAATGAGAACTCTTCATTCTTAGCGCTCTCCTTTGAGTTGCATTCATTCCCTTTGGACACCGATTATTGAGCATAAAATAAATGATATCAGCATACCAAGGGTCGTTTGAGAAGGACTGGGTTGTGTATTGCTGATAGATGATGTTGTCGCCAACATTTGCCATGGACTGAGACAAGCCTGTACCCTTGACAAGTTTCATTGGGCGTATCTCTAGATTCCTAAAGTCCACACATAACCTGATCTCTCTATTTTTCTTACAGATTGGAACTAATTTGGCCACCCATGTTGAATGGCGTACAGGGAAAATTATCCTTGCAGAAATCAATTTCTATACTTCTTTAAGGATCAATGGTTCAATCAGGGCGTTGACAGGACACTGTTTTTATCGAAATGGCTTGGCTTCGGGATTCAAAGGGGTAGTATGAGTCATCACAGAAGCATAAAATGTCTTTAGGTCTTCATATCCCCAGGCTATCACAATAATATCCTTCTTTAGTGCCTTTAGTATATCCTTTCTGATTGCTTTAGGGCAGGCTTTCCCTAAGTAGACATTCCTTTTAGGACCCAAATCAACTAGGTTAACCACTTCATACTCGCCTCCCTTATCTTTAGCCGATATCTTTTATCGAGCCCTTGAGTTTGAGTCAATTTTTTTTTCTAAAGCCACCATACCCTTGGGAATGCTGCTACTTTTCAGATTGAGGACTCCTTCTGTATTACATTCTTTAGGGTTCCAATCCCCTTAATCTCTATTGGACTCATCAATAATTTGCCCCTCAAAAACATCTGAGCTTGCTAAGAAAGCTAGAATATGTTGGTCATCATCAAAGACTTGAAAGTTGGTTATATTATTAGGAACTGCAGGGGTGGAAATTAATTCCACTGAGAATTTCTTGAGCTTGGAGCTTTCCATAGGTTCCAGGGTACTTGTAGCAACAGCCAATGAATCAGCTATCTGATTTTCTTCTCTAGGGATTAAGCTAATCCCAAAGGAATCAAAGTCTTCGATTAGGTTCCATACCCTATTTCTATATGCTACCAGCCTTTTGTTGTGACATGTATATTGGCTGCGCACTTGCCTGATAACTATTTTTGAATCTCCCTTGACCATCAAGGTAGTGATTTTCTTCTTATGTGCAAACATCAGTCCCCGTGCCAAGGCTTCATATTCTGCTATGTTGTTCGTGCATCCAAATTGCAGCCTGTAAGAAGCAAAGAAGGTTTTCCCTTTCGGGCTGGTTAGTTCAATCCCAAAACCACAACCTATCTTAGATTTGGATCCATCAAACGTGAGGGTCCACAGCTGATCATGGGTTGGAGTTGGTCCTTTTGAGGTCATGGTGGGCATTTGGGTAGAATGAGCCATGGGTGGGGTTACTTGACCTTTTGGATCAGATATAGGGAATGGGTGTTTAATAGGTTCCTTAGGAGTAATTCCTAATCCCTACACAGATGTGTTATGTGGCCCAAGGTTATCTTATTGACATTCACTTGCATCTTTGGTTAACCCCTTGGGTTTTTGTATATTTGTGAGTGCAGGGGTGTCAAACAAACCTTGGAGTTGCTCCTCATCAATATGCTGATTCAGACATGTATTTGGGGTAGGTTCAATTTGAGAAGGAACCTCCTTTGAAGGTATCCTATCTCTAGTTAACATTATTGCTTGCTTGGCCTCAAATGAGAAGTGACTGACAACGGTCTCATGGTGACTTGAGCTAGCTTTCTCAGCTTGGGAAACATGATTTAAAATGTCAATGCAGGGTTTACAAGTCAATTCAGAATGATTTTGGTAATGTACCTTGCACCAGTTAGGGAGTAGGAGGCTTTGCACATTTTTAACATAGCATCTTGCACACAAAAAGCCTTCACAAAACTATCATTAGGAACCATGACATCAATTTTTGGGGATCCAAGAGGGCCCTTACCTTCTTCACATCCTCCATCTTCATCGTTCCTTCCTTCCCGCACAACAAACCCAACGCTGATAGGAAGCACAATCTCTTCGCCCACCACAATATCTTGAAATGTTCTGGGATGTGAATTCCCTGAACTGCTTCATGAGAAATCCCTTTATTAGAGCCATTAGTGGGGTCCATATCCCCACTCATGTTTCCTCAAACTGCTGACACCTTCACATGGGCAAGGCTAGGGAACTGCGGGCTTTCACACAAGGGAAAGCACGACCAGGGATAATTCCAGTCTACCACACAAAGGAAGTCGTGGAGGACAGAGCCTCCCCCACTTGCACGAGCCAAGTGTCAATTAGACCCTAAGTTATAGAGCACCTTCAAAAACTTTCCCCTTCCCCTTTAGGATGTTTTTCCCCAAAATTATAAATGAAAATGAATTCAAAACAAAAAATATCAAATATCAAATTTTCATCATTATACTACTAAAGTGACTCATACTTACTTGTACACCACTAATATGTGAGCCAATTTATGCTCTCTTTTCTTTAAAAAAGTAAGGCTATATTAAGAACATAAATAAACACATTATATGGATATTTGTCAAAGTGCTAGCTAGTCAATTAATCAGCAAAATGGAAAGTAGGGAAATATTTTTAATTTTCATCATAATGAAGATACATAAATTTAATGGTTATAACTTCTATTGGCTTGAATTTGATGGTTGACCTTGTTTTCCAAATATTTTATTTTCTTGATCTATTCAAAATTACCCATCAAATGCTAAGTGCATGCACACACACACACATATATATTATGGATTAAACATTTATAACTACAATCAAATATAAGTTTTTTATTGTGTATCGAAAGTATTCCCTTTCATGTTATAGTCTTTCTAAAAAAATTGATTGTATTTTATGATAGTTTAATAAGTACATATGACAACACTATCATCATATCTAAGCATTTTTTAAAATAAAAGCAAAATATATTAAGTATTTTCTAAAAAATATAACCATAATTGATCAAATAATCTTAATATGAACAAAACTTGTTGAAAAACTTATTGTAACTATTTTCAAGAGCTTTGACTTGTTTAGAAAACCCTTCCCCATGAGATAATTCCATATTGATTTTCTCTATGAAGCATAATTATTTGGAGTTAGGAGTTCAATTTGATATTTCCCTATTGCAAGAACACATAAAAAGAAAAAGAAAGAAATCAACCACTACAAGATTATCCCCCAGATTACTTGAAATCAAGAAACCCGCCCAACAATATATAGCTGTGGCACTTTATCCTTAGTGCAATTACAAGTGCCACTTATCAAAAATAATGAAATGGACTTGATCTTAGTGCTTATAGATGCTAGATTTGGCCACAAGATCAAACTAATTTTTTATCTAGGATGGGATCAATCTAATCACACCATTGAAAAGTAAATAAAAAATTATAATGCACATTAGAAAACACCCAGAAATATAACCATAGGAGCAAGAATAGAGCCCTAAAAGTTCCCAAAATAAGACTGACTCAACAACACCTCTAAGAATCTACAATTTATGGAATTGTACAAAAAGGCACCAAAATCAAAAAACAATTGCACCATTGTGAAGGGCACAAAATTCTACCCCAAATAAAAAATTACTCGAGAAAAGGAGTCTATATGACCAAGTTATGGGCCTCCAAAGTTTGCTTGCAAAATCAAAACCTATAATGGAGAGGGGGGCCACAAATTTCAAGAGGCTGCTGATGTCACTAGTGATGTAGTGCTAAAATCAACAGTTGTGGTGATTAAAATTGACAGCTAAATGATCGTCAATGTAGGAATATACCTTTTTTGTTAGAATACCCTTCATGAGATATTCTAAAGAATATTGTTTGACAACATAATATTCTTTTTCATGGATGGTAAATGCCTTTAACCTTGTAGAATATTCTCCCGATGGCAGAAAATTGTTTGGTAGGTAGGTGAGGTTGTGGGGATGAGCAGACTATGGCAAGTTGAAATCCACCATGTGGTGGTTGATGAAGCCCATGGTACCACGAGTACCCTGATGTACTGCGATCTATAGCACCCATAGGTACTTTGAGTACTTGCTTGGTTTTTTTATTTTAACTATTGAAAAACAAAAAATAGTTTCACTTGTGTCAAAATTTATGTCCACGTCTATACTTTTCCTTGGGCATGAGTTTTACAACCACATGATGGTATGGTCAACGATATGACCAAATAGACAAAAAAAATTTCTCTGAGTCTTGGGGCAAGTGCTTTGGTTTTAGAAATTTGATAGTCAATCCTTAGGTTTTTATGCCTTTTAGATGCAACAAGGTTAGATTTGGCCCAAAGTGCTTTGAAAATTCAGCTACCTCTTGGATCTAGTAACATTCAACCAACTTGAAACCCTTGTGGATTAGATAAGATATGACAAAATATGACAAAAATGGACAAAACGAAAGGAAATTATAACTTTTGTTGATGCCCTAGATTTAATGGTAAGGTCCTTGAAACCCCTAATCACACCCTGCAAAATATTTAAGCTAAGATTGGTTCTTAGATCTGGGAAGAAGTTTGCAACACTGAAGCTCTGATACTATGTAGGATTTAATGGTCAACTTCTCAACACCCCAAGATCACTTCCAAGACAACAATAACTTTCACAAGAAAAAAATGGTAGAAATATTATGCTATGATTATGGATGCAAGATTGCCAGATTGAATTTGTGATGTACATATGATGCCTTGATTATAAAGGCAAGTTGTGAGATAGGATTAGATAAGATCTTGACATGTGTCTTAATCATATATAATGAGACAACTACCTCAAAAAATATTAAAAGACTTAAGGTACATGCATTAAATTCCAAAAGATAAGATAAGATCTAGTGACAACTAACATTGCCTATAAATATTCCCTCTTAGGACCTAAGTGGACTTAACATGTAAATAGGACCTAGATAGATAAAACAACTATTTTCACCAACATGGGATACATAGACTTATTTTCTCTCCTATGAAGGAGATATCTATTATACATTACTAGTAGAAAGTATCATTCTAGGGGGTCATGTTGAGTTCCCTTTCTTCAATCACATGCACATGGTTATTTGTATTTTTTTGTCTTTTAGCTTGATAATTTTTTCATAAGTTTTTATCCTTTACAAATATTTGTGAGAGTTTTAATTGTTTGTACATGGGTACCTAACATGATTGTGTAGCTTGGAATCATCCATGCATATTTGTATTTTTCATACTCCCTAAATTTTACTTAAGAAGGGTGTTTGTGTGAACATGATATACTACCTAACTAGTTTATTATTAGGTCATTTTCATACTAGCATACTTAAGATTACTTAGGTCATTTTATTTTTGTGTCTCATGTCATAAGATTAAGACATATTTCATGATCTTATTCTATCATAGGGTTTCATCTAGCATATAATCCTTGTCTTTATAACAATGATTTCTTATTGTATATTGTAATCATTATTCATCTTTATCTATGAATTCTTAGGCTTCATAACAAATCAATTTATTCTCTCTTATATGAAATGGTGTTTTGGTTGCAAGCAATCCTTAAGTTATTGTGGGGTTGAATCAACAACTCTTGCAATATTTTCATGGTAATGCTCACTTATTCTTACTTCTACATTCATATCTATTTCTTCATAGCTCTTCATGATTGTTTCTTCTTTTTATTGGAAAAAATATTGGTGATTCATATCTACCACTTTCTTTCCATACACACACTCAGGTGTTAATATTTGGAGATCCGATATTATAACAATTATTGGTTACTTTAAAGTTTGTTGTTCTTATCTTAGACATGCTTAGTCTTAAGAGAACACATGAAAATCCTATTCCCAATTCTTTTGAATTCCTGTGGAGATAAAAAAAAGAAAAAAAAAAGCAGAGGCTTGAATATGCTCATAAGCTCCCAAGTAGTCACAACCTTTTATCTTCTTCAATTGACAAGTGCACTTGAAGATTCATCTTATAATGAGAGTTCCATGCTCTTCATCTTCATTGATATTTGTTTCTCTTGTATTTTATTTTATTCTTAATTTCCCTATTACATAAACATGGATCGTGTTATATTATTTTCCCCTATTTGTGAAATATATGCCCATATTTTATTTTATGTAGAATCAAATCCTATATGTAGGATATTTTAGATTCCACCTAGAAACTTTTTAATTTTTTTTTTCTTGATGGCAATGCACAAACCAAATTACTAGCATCCAACCTAAAATTACTTCTAAAATTATTTTTCATGTCTCTATTGCTTTTTCTTTACTATTATGTACCTCATTTTTGTTGACTATCTTTTTCTTTCCAAATTTCTAAACTTTATAGTTTTCTTAAATAAATAATTTAATTAGATGAAATATGTTTAGATAAGACTAAATCACATGACTAGTTTCTATCGTAAGAAGTAGATACATTTCATTTCTTTCATCTTATTTCACAATTTCATAAATTGTGATAGGCTAAAAGTCTTAGAAAAAAAATAAAAACCTAATTATTCATTATAATTTGTTCTAAATTTTCTATTTCATTTAGTTATTATCAATAATAGTCAACACTAAGAACAATTAAGTCACACCAATAGTGTTGTAGTATTAAAATATAGTCTTTTAATGTCTTTGTGCACTTACAACTATTGGATGATTTTCCCTAGTTAAATTCTTATTCATATAGTCAATTGAGTGTTTTTTGAGGTTGTAATTGCTCATATGAACTCTTTTCCCCCTCTTGATTTCATAAGAGAATGATAAAAACATGGCTTTGAGTTAATAATTCTTTGTCTACTTTTAATTTTTGCACCATCTAAATATTTGAACTCTAGTAATTTACAAGATCAACAAACATGACATCATCCTAACCAATTATATTTAATCAATTAAATATTAGTAAAAAAAATTACTTAAAGAGAGTGACCATCAAATTTTTGCCAAAAGCCCTCCTTAGTTCTCCATTTGTATTAAGAAAATAGCTCCTAAAGAGGGCCTATCACAAATAATTTCCACAAAGATCAATCTTCAAGGAAACTAGTTGGAAGCATCAAGCATCTAACTTTTTCTTAAATTTTAATTAATATGTTTGTACATCAAATTCTATTTTATGTACAATCAAATCCTATGTAGGATATATTAGATTCCACATACAAACCTTTTTATTTTAATTTGAAAAATTATGTTTTCTCAATGACAATGCAAAATTCAAATTACTAGCATCTAGCCTAAAATACTTCTAGAATGTTTTCCCATGTTCTTTATTACTATATCTTTACAATTATGTACCTCATTTTTGTTTCCAAAATTTCCAACTCTATAGTTTGCTTAAATAAATAGTTCAAATAGGTGAAATATGTTTACATAGGACTAAATCGAACAACTAATTTCTATCATAAAATAGTAGATATATTTCATTTCTTTAGCCTTATTTCATAAATTGTGATAGGCTGAAATTCTTAGAAAAATAAAACAACCAACTCATTGTATATTACAACTTGTTCTAATAATTTTATTTCATTTAATTATTAATAATAATTAACATTAAGAACATTGAAGTCACTTATAGTATTGTAGTATTAAAATAGTCTTTTAATGTCTCAATGTATTCATCACTATTGAGTATTTCCCCTAATTAATTTCTTATTCATCTAGACTATCAAATGTTTTTTTTTAAGTTGCAATTATTCATGTGTATTCTTTGTCCCCTCTTAATTTCATAAAAGAATTATGAAAAGATGAATTTGAATTAATAATTCTTTGACTACCTAATATTATTTTTTTGCACCATCTTAATATTTTAACCCTAATAATTCACAAAATCAACAAATATGCTATCATCTTCACCCAGGACCCCCCTTATTTCTCAATTATATTAAGAAAATAGCTCACAAATAATCTCCACCTTCAAGGAAACTAGAATGCTTGTGGTAGGAACCATCAAGCATGACTTTTCTATTGATTTGCTTTTTGTGTTTCTTTTGTATCGAAAGAATACAGAAAAAGGAAAGTACAGAGGAGGAGGGCATGCCTAGGAAAATAATAACCAGCTGCCATTGCAGAGCAACAAATCCCCATTGTCGGTGGATTTATTGATTTGGTAGTAACTTCCGAAAAGTTTCCCCCTACAAATACCGTAAATGCTAAGGAAGTCCTCGGAAACTTCAAAGAAAAAGATTTCCTCCCTTTTTCCAACATAAGAAGGGCATCGCACCCGATCAAAATACAGTAGAAATTGGAATCCAACTCAGTCAATCTTCTGTTTTGAATTTATTTTCGTTTGTGCTCAGAGGATCGCCCCATGGACCAACCTTCTTCTTTACCTGCAATGACTTCTCAAATCGATATTGAGAATGGCCTGCAACAACAACAGCAACAACTGGAGATGCAGATACAAGAGGTTGCCAACCAGAAATGGAACTACATTACTTTCTCATTGGCATTTTGGGAAATCTCTCTTATATTTTACCTCACTGTATTTCGTCCACACACTCGGCTTGCCTCAATACTGGTAGAGATTTCCGTGTTGATTATTTGTGCAATCTTTGGAGTGCTTTTCTGCATTATTTATCAGAAAATCGTGGAGGAAAATCGACTGAAATCCAAGGGTTCTCAGATTTCATTTCAGCAATGCATTTTCATCTTCTTGGCGTGTTTGATATTTGTAGATTATATTATCATTGGCATCAACACCATGAAAAAAATATAATTTGGTCCAGAATTGTGAAGAATAGTATTACTACTGTTAAAATTACTTCATTCCTTAATAAGTTTACAAGAGCTGTGGTTGAAAAATGTATGAAATAAATAAAATGTAGTTTTCTGAGCTGTGGTGCAGAGTCCAGATAAGTTTCTGCATTTTTATGGAAAATTTAGAAACATCGACTATGTAAAGTTATTCTCTTGTTGGCCTCTACATAAACTAGGGGCTGTTTAAAAAGTACAGGATAAATTGTAGGTATGTTGTGGTTAGATTATATTTATCAATTAATTATTATTTTTTTATAAAAATGAGATCTAAAATTATTAGTTATTTGATAACTAAATTATTAATTATTTAAATAAAACAATTTTATGTAATTATTCTTTAATATCGATAATTCAATAAGTTTTGTTTCATATAAATTTTTTTTATCAATTCTGATTATGTTTTTCAGAAAATATTCCATATATTTTATTTTTATTAAAAAAACACTTTGATCTGATGATAGTGTTGTCATATATACTTATTAAACTATCATAAAATACAATAATTTTTTTTAGAAAGACTGTAACATGAAAGGGGAGACTTATAAAAAAATATATTTGATAGTAGTTATAAATGTTTAATCTATAATATGTGTGTGTACACTTAGCATTTGATGGATAATTTTGAATAGATAAAGAAAACGAAATATTTGAAAAACAAGGTCGGCCATCAAATTCAAGCCAAGAGAAGTTACAATCATTAAATTTACGTATCTTCATTATGATGAGAATTAAAAATATTTCCCTATTTTCCACTTTGTTGATTAAAATTGATTCGCTAACACTTTGACAAATATCTCTATAATGTGTTTATTTATGTTCTTAACATAGCCTTACTTTTTTAAAGAAAAGAGAGAGGATCACAAAGTGGCTCACATATTAGTGGTGTACAAGTATGAGTCACTTTAGTAGTATGATGATGAAAATTTGATATTTGATATTTTTTGTTTCAAATTCATTTTGATTTGGTTATCTTTTATTTAATAATGTATAAGTGAAATATTTTTTTTATCAAAAGATAATTTACATAACTTGAATATTTTAGATCACATGTATGCATTTATTTTCATGAATATTTTTAAATCTTCAATTTATTCTTTTTTAACTTTGGTTCAAATCTAGATTTGTGGGATTGACACAATTTGCATTTAAATAAATCTAAAACTTGTAAATTTTAATTTGGGTCCATGTTTGCCCATTCTCATTAGTCATTGTGTGTCAAATCAACATACAAAATATTTCACATACCACATTTAAAAATGTATTTAAGGACTAACCATAATTACTTGAACATTTAGAGTCTAGTGTATCAAAAGAACACATCTTCACACTTGCACACATCAAAGAGTATCAAAGTATTATCAGTGTCGCCTAGAACACCCGTTTGGAGTGTGACAAATTTCAACATCGACATGGAGAAACATGGGCATAGTTCAAAGACATCACTCATCATCTTTCTTCTCTCATCTTCCTTTCAGGAATGAGAAGGCATCCTACAAACCATCTTTGTATTGTTTCTTCCTAAGTTGGATTTCATTGAATCCAATCAAGGGTGTTGATGATAAATTTATATAATATTATTCAATTCTTATTAATTTTTTCTCAATTTATTTTTGAGTTAGAGGAGGATTTAGTGGAGGGATTGGTGGGGGAGTATTTGGATTTTGACATTCCTCATCCATTTTATCTATTTGCATAATTTAAAACATAAAAATATAATTTAAATCTAATCCTTACAATTTAAAAAAAAACCTAAATCATATAAAATAATAATAAATTTTGAAAAATCCCAAAAAGGAAATGAAAATGAATACTTACCTTTTAAGTATTGTTGATGCAAGGACAATTTTCTGCTCTCTAAAATGGATATTAGTTTTAGAAGCTTAGATATTCATTTCTTAGATGTATTTTCCTTTGTTGTGTGAATTTTATGAGTCGTTGTCAACCATATAAACAATCAGTGAGGGTAATGGCATGCAAATAGAAGGGGATAATGAAAAATAAGATGAAATAGTAAAGATTAATGGGATGGGCCAGGATGGGATAACAAAACATAGGGTGAACTATTAGAGGTTAATAGGATGAGATTAGGAGAGAATAATGGAACATAGGGTGAATTAGGATATATCTCGGGTTTGACTATAGGACATGAAGTAGTGACTTGAGGTGTGTAGTATAGATGGAGAAGACAATTGGTCAACAATGATTAGAAGGAAATATTTCTAGTAAGTGTTGTCATGTGGGACCCTCAACCCTCGTCGGTACCCCTTAAAACTCTCTGATGTCACCCTCACTGATAGCTTAGGCTTTTGGTGTAGTGGCAGTCGGTTTGTGTTAACAAAATTGGTGACTTTGTTCTAGGGAGGGTTCGACTCCCACTCTTGACACTCTTTCTATCTCGTAGTCGACTATGTTTGTCGACCTATCGACTGGGGGGTAAACTATTGTCACGTTGGACCCTCAACCCTCGTCGGTACCTCTTAAACCTCTTCGATGTCGCCCGCACTGATAGCTTAGGATTTTGGTGTAGTGGCAGTTGGTTTGTGTTAACAAAATTGGCGACTTTGCTGGGGAGGGTTTGACTCCCACTCTTGACACTCTTTCTATCTTGTAGTTGACTGTGTCTATCGACCTCTCGACTGGGGGGTAAATTTTTGTCACGTGGGACCCTCAACCCTCATAAGTACCCATTAAAACTATCCAATGTCTCCCTCACTTATAGCTTAGGCTTTTGGTGTAGTGGCAGTAAGTTTGTGTTAACAAAATTGGCGACTCTGCTGGGGAGGGTTCGACTCCCACTCTTGACACTCTTTCCCTCTTGTAGTTGACTGTGTCTATCGACCTCTCGACTGGGAGGTAAACTATTGTCACATGGCATCCTCAACCCTTGTCGGTACCCCTTAAACCTCTCCAATGTCGCCCTCACTGACAACTTAGGCTTTTGGTGTAGTGGCAATTGGTATATGTTAACAAAATTGGTGACTTTGTTGGGGAGGGTTCGACTCCCACTCTTGACACTCTTCCCATCTCATAGTCGATTGTGTTTTTTGGCTTCTCAATTGGGGGGGTAAACTATTGTCACGTGGGACCCTCAACCCTTGTCGGTACCCCTTAAACCTCTTTTATGTCACCCTCATTAATAGCTTGGGATTTTGGTGTAGTGGCAGTCAGTCTATGTTAACAAAATTGGTGACTCTTCTTGGGAGGGTTAGACTCCCACTCTTGACACTCTTTCCATTTCGCAGTCGACTATGTTTGTTGATCTCTTGACTGGGGGGTAAACTATTGTCACGTGGGACCCTCAACCCTCGTTGGTACCCCTTAAACCTTTCCGATGTTGCCCTCACTAACAACTTAGGCTTTTGGTGTAGTGGTAGTTAGTTTGTGTTAACAAAATTGGCAACTCCCACTCTTGACACTCTTTCCACCTCGCAGTTGGTTGTGTTTGTTGAAATTGTTGTCACATGGGACCCTCAACCCTCGTTGGTACCCCTTAAACCTCTCTGATGTCACCCTCACTGATGGCTTAGGATTTTGGTGTAGTGGCAATCATTCAGTGTTAACAAAGTTTGGTGACTCTACTGGGGAGGGTTCAACTCCCACTCTTGACACTCTTTCCATCTCGTAGTTGATTGTGTTTTTCGTGTTAAAAAGTAATTTCTCCCATTGGTTGTGGAAATAGAAACATTGATTGTGGAAATAGAAACTACAGTTTTGCATGAGCAATATCTATTGTAATTAGAAATAAGCTAAAATTTAGTTAAGTTTTTCTACAGTTTGCATGTTCTAGATTTTTTCTGTAAGTTGTGAAATCCTCTATAAAAGAGGCATGATGTAATTGATTTTGAGATGTAATCAAATCTGATGAAGTAATAAAATATATTTTGTGTGTAGCAGCACATTGTGCAAATTATTGTGTTTATTTGATTTGATGTGTTGAGCAAGTTATTGTGTTTCTGTGTATTTGTTTTTGTTTATCTCCATTAAATCTAACATGTGGTATCAGAGCCGGTTTGAAAAAAATTATGTGGGTTTGAAAATTTGTAGCAGCAAGAGATGATGCAAAAAGGATTGTAAGAGGTGAAAAAAAGGAGATATGCATGTGTTGCTAATTATATATCAAAAAAAGCGTTGTGTTTTATTTTATTGCAAATTATATCTGAGTGCCAAAAGTTTTGAAAGGAGATTGTTTGTTGTTAATTGCAGCTATAGAGAAAGTTGTTGATGTGAAGCCACTTGAAGGAGAAAAGTGTTGTCCAAAAAGAAAAAAAAGTTTGTAGGAGATCAAAAATGTTCAATGAAGGTTCACTGTCATAAGAAATGCTGGTAGATCATTGTTTAATGTATGGAAGAATTAAGGAGATTATGTGAAGAGCTGACAACCATTGAAAAAAGGCATAGAAGCCCCCAGCCAAAGAGAGATGCAGTTTAAAGTCATTGAAAGTGTAAGATAAAAAGTAAGTTGCAATGTTTTATTTTGTTGTTGCTAAGGGGGAGATCTAGTTGTTTAAATTAAAAATCATAGTTTGAGCAAAGGAAAAAGAAATTGTTTAAAGTTGGTTGAAAGGTAACTTGGTAGCAAAATCATAGTCAAGTGCAAAGGTAAGGTGTAGTTAATCATTTATTTCAATGGGAAAAGCTGGTAAACGTGTTATGAAAGAAAATGAAGTTTTAGAGGAAGAATTGATGAAAGTTAAAAAAGATAATTTTGAATTAGCAAGAAAAATAAAGGAGTTGATAAAGGAGAAATATGAGTGTTTATGTGAAATTGAGAATCGTGGAAAAGAATTGGGTGATGTTAAAAGAAAGAATGAATAATTAGAATAAAAAATAAAATTGTTTGATGAGGTTAAGTAAATAAAAGAATTTTTTGAAGAAAAATTGAAATTGTTAGAAGAAGAAAGTTGTTTGCAGAAAGAAGAAATATGTAAGTTGAAAGAAGAAAATAAATGTTTAAGGACAAAGCCAATGGTAAGTGATGTTGCTTGTGGTACAGAAGATTTGTATTGTTCAGTTGATAAATCAAGTGGTTTGTGTGATATAGCTAATAATGTTTATGATGAAAAATGTATAGATGAAGAATGTAAAGATGATAATGTGTTTGGATCTGAAAATTATGTTAATTGTAATAAGAATGGTGTTAGTTTTAAAATTATGCAAAAAATGGGTTATAAAGGTAAAGGTTTGGGAAAACATGGGCAAGGGATGAGAGAGCCCATACAACCAATTGTGAGGCCAAGAAATGAAGGTCTCGGATATGGTGAGAAAGATAAAAATGATAATGTAAGTGTTACAGGTTCATGTAAATTAGTTAAAAGCATGGAGTTTATGCAATGTTCTCATTGTCACAAGGGAGGACATAGAAAAGAGAAATGTTGGGATCTTAATCCTTGTAAAATTTGTGGGTTGAAAAATCACTTAGAAAAAACTTGTTGGAACAGAGAGTGGAATGAACAATCTATGAAAGATTGTATGAAGATCAATTATGGATAGATCAATGGATCAAATTGGAGAAAAGTTTCAGGTATGTTTAAAAGAATGTATAAGCCTAAATATTGGCATAGTAAAAGCAATGTTGGTTTTCAAACAAAGTTTGAAGGATTGCCATAGTTGTTGGTGAAGAGTTGAAGATAATTTGAAGGTACCATGAAGATTGAAGATTAAGTGAAGATTTTGAAAATAAGAATTTGAAGAATGAAAATGCTAAAGCATGTGGTCAAAATTAAGGGGGAGTGTTAAAAAGTAATTTCTCCCATTGGTTGTGGAAATAGAAACATTGATTGTGGAAATAGAAACTACAGTTTTGCATGAGCAATATCTATTGTAATTAGAAATAAGCTAAAATTTAGTTAAGTTTTTCTACAGTTTGCATGTTCTAGATTTTTTCTGTAAGTTGTGAAATCCTCTATAAAAGAGGCATGATGTAATTGATTTTGAGATGTAATCAAATCTGATGAAGTAATAAAATATATTTTGTGTGTAGCAGCACATTGTGCAAATTATTGTGTTTATTTGATTTGATGTGTTGAGCAAGTTATTGTTTTCTATGTATTTATTTTTTGTTTATCTCCATTAAACCTGACATGTCGACCTCTCGACTGGGGGGTAAACTGTTGTCATGTGGGACCCTCAACCCTTGTCGGTACCCCTTAAACCTCTTCGATGTCGCCCTCATTGACAGCTTAGGCTTTTGGCATAGTGGCAGTCAGTCTGTGTTAACAAAATTTGGTGACTCTACTAGGGAGGGTTCGACTCCCACTCTTGACACTCTTTCCGTCTCGTAGTCGACTATGTCTATCGACCTCTTGACTAGGGGGGTAAATTGTTGTCACGTGGGACCCTCAACCCTTGTCGCTACCCCTTAAACCTCTCCGATGTCGTCCTCACTAACAACTTAGGCTTTTGGTGTAGTGGCAGTCGGTCTGTGTTAACAATAAGAGTGTGTATAAGATAAAATATAAAGGGAGGTGGTATAATATAGAAGGCATAATGGGACAAGACCAAGAGTGGATAATGGAATATAGGGTGAAATAAGAGAGGGCACAATGTATGGGAATGTAAGGGAATAATGGAACATATGATAAACCAATCAAGATTAGTGGGATGGGCTAGAAGGGGATCACAAAACATAGGGTGAATTGTTAAAGGTTAATGGGATGGGGTTAGTAGGGAATATTGGAACATAGTGTATATTAGGAGAAGATAATGGGACATGACCAAGAGAGGATAATGGAACATAGGATAGACTAGTAGAGATTAATGGGAGAGGCCAAGATGGAATAAAGAAACATAAGGTGAAATATTATAGGTTAGTGGGATGATATTTGGATGGAATCATGGAACATAAGGTTAATTAGGAGGTGCTAGGGTTTGACTATAGGGCATGAAGTGGGCACTTAAGGTATGTAATAGTAACAAAGAAGAGAGTTGACCAATTATGAGTGAAAACAAATGTTTCTTGTAAGGGTATGTGTATAAGAGAAAATATGGATGAATGTGGTATAATAGAACAAAGTAGAAATATATGCCACAATTTTGGCCAACTTATTTTGACACAAGTGAATTTAAGAATTTCCAGCTAAAAATTAATTTTGGTCAAATATAGGATCTATTTAGATTCATTTTAGCTAAGTTAGATATGGACATAACTTTTCCAACTAAAAGTGCTAACCAAATGCATATGTAACACCACTTTGAGGCTAATTTGTCAAAAAATAAAACTATTTAAAAAACTTGATGTTTCAACAACCACTATTCATGTAAACTACATTTACAAAAATAAAAATACCCTTTTGTAGATCTATAAGTGTATTTTAAGAAATATCTTTTTAAATAGTTTAATCATTTTGTATAAATTATATTTTTTTTTACTAAAATTAGGTTACCAAAATATAAGGTTTATTATCTTGTCAAGAGAAAATACTAAAATTTATAAAAAAAGTTGGAAAAATTATGATGCACAAGATAAAATATTTATGTCAATGTTGTGTAATTCTATTCTATATTGATAGGTAGTGAATAGGTAGAAGATAAACAACTATACACCTTTCTCAAGGTTATGTTGTTCAAGTCTATGATTAGCTTCGTCATAGCCTAACACTTATTTGGATTCACATCTAGAAAGTTGTCCGCTAGGATTTCAACACTTGGACATCAAATCAATATAATTTTTGGCATATTATTATTTCAATGAGTTCAATAGGGGAGAGTACCTAGTAGTTGTGCACCCTAAGTTTGCAACTCTCAAATTTTTATAGTAGATTAGTTTGCAAGTTCAATGGTCAAAACTAAGATTTCAAGTCCACATCATCATTTATGAAGTCAAATAAACATACTTTTATTGAGGTGTTGTAAAATATAAAAAAAAGAAAATAAAAAAGAGTTAGCCCAATAATTATGTATTAAATTGGTCTCAACCCCATCCCATATTTATTGCACCTTTAAAAAATTGAAGGAAACCTTCATGAATACCAAAATTAAAAAAACATGCAAATCATTATCACTAGTTACATTCAAGCAGTTATAAAACATACGTCATTATCACCGATTTCATTCAACCAATTAGTAAACAATAATAAAACAAATAACCATCTGTCAAAATTTGACTTTAATCGATCATCAAATTTTGAACCGAAGCCTCCCTCACACTTCCCCCTAGTTGTTAAGAAAATAACTCTAATAGAGACCTGTCACAAAGAATTTGTAGAGAAATCCATCTTCAAGGAAACTAGAGTGCTTCTACTTGGAACCACCAACCATCCGACTTTTCTTTACATTTTCTTGACGTTAGTCGGAAACCACATTGCTGGCGCGTTTCTTGATTTGGTCATAACTTCCGAACAGCTTCCCCCCATAAATTATGCAAA
Organism: Sequoia sempervirens; assembly: GCA_007258455.2. Taxonomy (NCBI): domain Eukaryota; kingdom Viridiplantae; phylum Streptophyta; class Pinopsida; order Cupressales; family Cupressaceae; genus Sequoia; species Sequoia sempervirens. The sequence goes on along the minus strand of VDFB02126903.1, from coordinate 15,032 downwards.
TGCCAAGGAATTCCTCGGAATCTTCGAAGAAGAGAATACACATCAATGCTTTTACCCCTTTTCCAATATAAGAAGAAGATCGCACCAGACCACAATACTGTAATGGAAATCAGAGTCGAAAAGATGAAGCTATTTCATTTGTGCTCAGAGGGACGCCCCATGGCGCGACCTCCACAAAGCGACATTGAGAGCGCCCTGCAACACCACCAACTGGAGATACCGATACAGCAGGTTGTCCACAAGAAATGGAACTACATTACTTTGGCATTGGGGTTGTGGGAAATCTCTCTCCTATTTTACCGCACATCATTTTGCCTACACACCCAGATTACCTCAATACTGGTAGAGATTTCTTTGTTGATTATTAGTACCATCTTTCGTGCGCTCTTTTGTATTATATATCAGAAAATTGTTGAGGAAGATCGATTCAAATCCAGGGGCTCCCAGTGTTAACTTATCTGTCATCCGGCAAATACGTGGCAGATTTGTTTTGTTGGCAAAATGTTACATGTGGCATTTGATGTGGCATGAAAAGTATAATGGCTTTTTGGACGTAGCATGGAATATATGCAATAGCATTTGTTTAAGTGAAAAATTGAAAAGGGTTTAATGATGTTGTCGGCAGTTTTTTTGTGACCACCGTAAACTGACAAAGTCTAAATGCATTATTGATTTTTTGTCAGTCCTTTCGCCAAGTATTAACTCTGCATGGCGGACTCCAAATTTTGGTTAAATTTGTTTAAGGTTGTGGGTATCGTTTATTCTGGGCAAACGGTTTTTGTTGCGTTTTGTTTCTGGAAGTTGAATTCTTTCTGCAAATCAAACAGGAAGTAATTGGTTCAGTCAAGACATTTTTGGTGCGAAACAGGCAAGATGATTGATGGATTCATGCAGGTTCATTGTTTGTTTTTTATTTCAAATAAAGATTCAGGTTTTACACTTATCTTTCTCAGAAAGAATGAAAGGTTGCTTATATGTTTGTTTTTGCTAATGTATGAGGATCTGAGGCGTATGAAAGAGGGAAGAAACTTCCTAAGGCTGGACAGAGTCTTGTGTTTCAGGTATTAAGGCCGAACAGAGACTTGTGTTTCAGGTATGAGGTTCTTTGGGCAGAATCTTGGGCATAACAGGTATGAAGGTTTTACATTCTTAAAAAAGGGTCTCAAACCCGGAACATGGTTATGCAGTTTTTAGAAGTTTGAATAATCTTTTTGGGGTTTTTACCCAGGGTATTATATACAGTTTTCAAAAGGAAATATGTAAACGTTTTCAGTCAGTTACAAAGCATAAAGCCGTTATGGAAACTGTCTTCGAATATCTCTCAATCGAAGCTTAATGATTATCAGTTTTGTTTAAAACAGATTCGTAATCTGAAGCTTAATGATTATCAGTTTCATCTAAAACAGATTCAAAATCTGAAACTGTTTTTGAAGCATCTTTAAGAGAAAGTTTGTTGAACAGTTTCTAACTGGTTCAGTTAGAAATTTGCAACTGTTCTGTTTCGAAGTTAATATATACACTTGTAATCTTTAGATGCATATATGTGTGTGTGTGAAAAACATATATATATATATATATATGTATCTGAGGATAAGTGAGACTGAAAGTTTTAAATCATAAACTTGTGTACATGTGCGAGTGATATATGCACGTTTGTATATGTATATAAGTTGTGAGTTTTTCTGAGCAGTATTGACTGCCGATTGTAAAAGGTTGGAATGAATAGAAGTTACAGGTTCATGGAGTGGTTTTTCTCCCTATGACAAAATCATGAGATTTTGGAGGGTTTTCCACTCGGCACAAATTTGGTGTTTCTTCATGGTTGTGAGTTTCATTTCTTTATGCTCATGATGAATGATTATACTTCTCCTGCATAAATTGTGGATATTCTGTTATATGTTTCTTATTGCAAAATTTGTAAGGAATTTTTGAATAAAACAGTAAGGTTCTGATTCACCCCCCCTCTCAGAACCGTGTCACTTCCAACAAGTGGTATCAGAGCGTAGGATTCCCTTTAGGAATTGATCTCTGGTTATTGGAAGTTATGGCACATTCTGAAGGAGCTTTCCTTAATAGGGCACCTTTATTTGATGGAAATGATTATGTTTTCTGGAAAGTTAAAATGGAAGCATTTATACATTCTCTAGATGTAAGGATGTGGGATGTTGTAACAACAAAATACACTGTTCCAGCGTCAGTTCCTACTGATGCTGATGAGAAACTAAAATTTGAGTTAGATAAGAAGGCTAGATATGCACTTCTTTGTGGTCTTACTAGAGATGTCTTTGCCAAAGTCATTTATTGTAAATCTGCAAATGATATATGGGTAAAACTTGAAACTATTTATCAAGGAGATGACAAGGTTAAAGAATCTAAACTAATTACTCTTAAAACTCAGTTTGACAATTTGAAAATAAGTGAGGATGAAACCATTGCTACATATTTCTTAAGAATTGAGGAAGTTGTGAATGCCAGGAAGGGTCTAGGTGAAGACATAGAAGAACATGATGTTGTTTCAAAGGTTATTAGATCAGTCCTACCTAAATTTGAAACAAAAATTTCTACATTAGAAGAAAAGAAAAGTTTTTCAAAAATGACCTTACATCAACTTCAGGGAACCCTAACTGCATATGAAATGAGAATTGGCAATCAAGCTAGTTCTTCATCAAAAGAATCAGCCTTTAAGGTTGAAAAGAATGATGAGAGTGATTCAGATCTAACTGATGCTTTAGAAGCATTATTGGTTAAAAGAATGGCAAAGAAATATAGAAGCAAACCTAAATGTTTCAGTTGTGGTCAATTAGGACATTTTGCTGCTAGATGTCCAAACATTGAACTTGATGATTGTGATGAGAAATCTGAGAAGTTTTCTAGAAAGAAGCCTTGGAATCAGAATAAAAGGTTTAAGGATTTCAAAAAGAAAAGTCTTTTTTCAAAAGAAGATCCAAATGAGGAATCCAGTGATGCAGATGAAGAAGGGGAAAAATTGTTTATGGCTGAAATAGTACATACTTCTAAATTTGAATCAAATGAGCCTGAATCCTCATCTGATTTAGAAATAGAAGTAGATCTTGAAGAAGAACTTCTAAAATCCCTGCAAGAAATTAAAAGGTTAAAAAAATCAGTTGCAAATCATGAGACTGAAAATCAAAAACTTCAAGATGAATTAATAAAGGCAAATTCAATTATAGAAAGTCAAAAACTCTTACTTGAAGAAAAGGATAAAAAACTGAATGTCTTGCAATGTTCATCTGAAGAATCTACTAATCAGAAAACAAAGTTGTTTTTCAATGGATATTGTTTCAACTGTAATATTTTTGGGCACAAAGCAATCTTCTGTAAAAATAGCACTAGTCAAGGCAAAAGAAAAGTTATTAGGTGCTTCAAATGTTTTTACTATGGTCACTTTGCAAATCAGTGTAAATTAAATCTGAGACCTAAACAAATATGGAAACAAGTAAAAACAAATGAAAAGTCCTTAATTGTTGAAACAGTCTTATTTGCTCAAAAATCTGCAACATGGGTGTTGGATAGTGGCTGTTCTCATCATATGACTGGGTGTAAGAACAAATTCAAAACCTTAGAAAACTTTGATGGAGGTTTTGTACGTTTTGGTGATAACTCGGGAGCTTATATAATAGGAAAAGGCTCAATAATCTTAAATAATGATACGCCAATACATGATGTGTACTTTGTTGAAGGGTTGAAACATAACCTTTTAAGTGTCAGTCAGATATGTGATAATGGATATTCTATCTCTTTCAATGCAAAAGAATGTCATATTAAAAATGGGAAAGATAGAGTCATTGCCAGTGGGTTAAGAACAAATGGTAATCTATATAATCTGATAGATTCTACTATTCAAGAAACATCATTGGTCAATACCTGCTTTATGAGTCAAGTAGAAGAAAATTGGCTATGGCACAAAAGACTGGGACATTTGAACTTTGATAATCTTGCTAGAATCAGCAAGAACAAAAAGGTCAGGGGACTACCACAAATAACTAAACCTGCATCTGTTTGTGAAGAGTGTATAAAAGGTAAGCAAACAAGAGTTTCTTTTAAAACAAAAGAATATCTGTCAAATAGACCACTTGAACTAGTACACACTGATTTATGTGGTCCAACCAAAACTGCCTCTTTAAATGATGAAAAATATTTCATGCTGTTTATAGATGATTATTCAAGAATGGTTTGGGTAACATTTTTGAAACATAAATCAGAAGCCTTTGAACGTTTCAAAATTTTCAGGAAGATGGTGGAAAGAGAAACTGATTTAAAACTGAAATGCTTAAGATCAGATAGAGGAGGAGAGTTTACTTCTCAAGAATTTATTGAGTATTGTGAAAAACGAGGTATAAAAAGACAATACTCTACTGCTAGGACACCACAACAAAATGGAGTTGTAGAGAGAAAAAATAGAACTGTCAAGGAAATGGCCAGGACCATGTTAAATGAAGCAAAGCTGCCTGACAAATTCTGGAAAGAAGCTGTTCATACAGCTGTCTATATTTTAAATAGAGCTCAAATCAGAATTAGGACAGCTTATACACCATATGAATTATGGTATGGGAAAACAGCAAATGTTAAGAACTTTAAAATATTTGGTTGCAAATGTTTTATCAGAAAGAATGATGACTCTCTAGAAAACTTTAACTCAAGATCTAATGAAGGGATTTTTCTTGGGTACTCTACACATAGCAAAGCATATAAATGCTTTAATAAAAGGCTGAACAAAATTGTAGAAGCAATAAATGTTATGTTTGATGAAACATCTGTATGCAGTAATGGCAATGAAGAATATGAAAGTTTATCTTTTCAAGAATCAGAAAGTATTCATAATGAAAATTGTGAACAAGATAAAGTTGAAACTGATAATGAAGATGAACTTGCAGAAAAAATAGAATCAGAAAATTGTTCCAATTCTAAAATCACTAGTGATGGATCAAAGATAAAAACATCTTCTAGAATAATAGCTAAGAGACATCCCGAGTCTCAAGTTATTGGTGATATTGATAAAGGAATTTTAACTAGAAGAAAAGCCAAAATAGGAGAACAAGTAAATATTGCTGAACAATTTTGTTTGATAGCAGATTTTGAACCAAAGAATGTAACAGAAGCTCTATCAAATCCTAGTTGGCAAAATGCTATGCTAGATGAAATAAATCAGATAGAGAAAAACAAGACTTGGGAACTTGTTCCCAGACCTGATGGTAAAAATGTTATTGGTGGAAAATGGATATTCCGCAATAAACTAAATGAGGAAGGTGTAGTGATCAGAAATAAAGCCAGATTTGTTTGCAAAGGATATGCACAACAAGAAGGAGTTGATTTTGGTGAAACCTTTGCACCAGTTGCAAGGTTGGAGTCAATCAGAATCTTTCTTGCATATGCCACTCATAAAAATTTCACTGTCTACCAAATGGATGTCAAAACTGCTTTCCTAAATGGATATCTTGAGGAGGAAGTTTATATGGAACAGCCAGAAGGTTTCAAATCTTCTGACAAACCTGATTATGTTCTTCGTCTCAAAAAGGCCTTATATGGTTTAAAACAAGCTCCTCGAGCTTGGTATTCCAGATTAGATAAACATCTAATTGCAAATGGATTCATTAAAGGAAATGTGGACAGCACTTTGTATACAAAAATGGACAATGAAAATTTATTGGCTGTTGAAATATATGTTGATGATATTATTTTTGGTTCTACTAATGATCATTTAGCACAAACTTTTTCAGGAATCATGGAGTCAGAATTTGAAATGTCTATGTTAGGACCTTTGACATTTTTCTTGGGAATTCAAGTCTCTCAGCTTGAACATGGTTTGTTTATCTCTCAACTGAAATATGCTAAGGAAATGCTTAAAAGGTTTCAAATGGATACTTGTAATCCAGTTGGTACACCAATGGAAACTGGATGTAAGTTGATGAAAATTGATGAATCTCCTCTTGTTGATCAAAGAGAGTATCGATCTATGATAGGAAGTCTTTTATATCTTACTGCTTCTAGACCAGATATAATGCATTCTGTATGTCAAGTTGCTAGATATCAAGCAGCTCCTCATCAATCTCATCTCAATGCTGTTCACCGTATCTTTAAATATTTACAAGGTACTTTGGATTATGGTTTGTGGTATCCAAAAAATGATGATTTTGCTCTCATTGGTTATACAGATGCTGATTGGGGTGGATGTAAAGATGATCAACGAAGTACTAGTGGTGCAACATTTTTCTTAGGTGATCGGTTAGTTGCTTGGCACAGTAAAAAACAAGAATGTGTCACTATTTCTACTGCTGAGTCTGAAATTATTGCTGCAACAGCATGTTGTACTCAGTTAATTTGGATGTCTTATCAGCTTTCAGATTTGGGTATTCATGTTCAAAAACCTCTGAAAATCCTTTGTGACAATACCAGTGCTATTCAGATTTCTAAAAATCCTGTTATGCATTCTAGAACTAAGCATGTTGCTATCAAGTTGCAGTTTATTCGTGAACATGTGTCATCAAATGAGGTCATTCTTATTCATGTACCTTCTAAATTCCAAGTTGCTGATATTTTTACCAAAGCTCTTCCTAGAGAATTGTTTGAACAGTTCAGAATTCGATTGGGAGTCTTCTCTCAATCCATGCTGGAATAAGTTTTTTACTTTTCATATTCTGTGTTAGATTTCTGCTTCTTTCACAGAAGAGTATTTCAAGCAGATGGTTAGATTTTTGATGCATAAATTTTGGGGGAGTAATTTGCACAGTTCATTTCAGTTTTGTGAATGGCACAGTTCAGTTTTGCACAGTTCATTTCAGTTTTGTGAATGGCACAGTTCAGTTGTGATTCTGATTTTTCAGTTTTGTGAATGGCACAGTTCAGTTGTGATTCTGATTTGGCATAGGTTTATACAGGTTCATACAGGTTCAGGTTCATACAGGTTCAGTTTGTTTTTGATCCTTTGGCACAGCAGTTTTGGTTTGTTCAGGTTTGGTTCTTGTATTTGGTTGCACTTGTTTTCATGGTAAAACATGGTAAATCTGCTTGGCATTTCAGTTCATTATCTTGTTTATAATCATCATGGTATTTCAGTTCATTTCATGAAATGGTGAAAAAATTTTGCATCAAAAATGGGGGAGATTATTAACTTATCTGTCATCCGGCAAATACGTGGCAGATTTGTTTTGTTGGAAAAATGTTACATGTGGCATTTGATGTGGCATGAAAAGTATAATGGCTTTTTGGACGTAGCATGGAATATATGCAATAGCATTTGTTTAAGTGAAAAATTGAAAAGGGTTTAATGATGTTGTCGGCAGTTTTTTGTGACCACCGTAAACTGACAAAGTCTAAATGCATTATTGATTTTTTGTCAGTCCTTTCGCCAAGTATTAACTCTGCATGGCGGACTCCAAATTTTGGTTAAATTTGTTTAAGGTTGTGGGTATCGTTTATTCTGGGCAAACGGTTTTTGTTGCGTTTTGTTTCTGGAAGTTGAATTCTTTCTGCAAATCAAACAGGAAGTAATTGGTTCAGTCAAGACATTTTTGGTGCGAAACAGGCAAGATGATTGATGGATTCATGCAGGTTCATTGTTTGTTTTTTATTTCAAATAAAGATTCAGGTTTTACACTTATCTTTCTCAGAAAGAATGAAAGGTTGCTTATATGTTTGTTTTTGCTCATGTATGAGGATCTGAGGCGTATGAAAGAGGGAAGAAACTTCCTAAGGCTGGACAGAGTCTTGTTTTTCAGGTATTAAGGCCGAACAGAGACTTGTGTTTCAGGTATGAGGTTCTTTGGGCAGAATCTTGGGCATAACAGGTATGAAGGTTTTACATTCTTAAAAAAGGGTCTCAAACCCGGAACATGGTTATGCAGTTTTTAGAAGTTTGAATAATCTTTTTGGGGTTTTTACCCAGGGTATTATATACAGTTTTCAAAAGGAAATATGTAAACATTTCTACTTTCTGGCCATAAAAGCAAAGTCGCTATGGAAATCATTCTCTAATATCTCTATAACTAAGCTTAATGGGATTATCGGGCTTTATCTAAAATGTATTCTGCAAATCAAACTATTTTCAAAGACTTAAGGAGAAAGCCGAGTTGAATGCTGAACCTGGGTTCAGCTTAGGAAATTTGGTAAATCGCCTGCTTCTCAAGTTAATTGAAATCTTTTAGATGTGGTATATGTGTGTGTGAAAACACACACACACACACACACACACACACACATATATATATATAGAGAGCAGATATATATATATATATATATATATAGGTATAGAAAGTTATATATATATATATATATATATATATATATATATATATATATATATGTATATATGTATCCTGAGGATAAGTGAGACCTGAAAAGTTTTAAATCATAACTTCGTGTACATAAAGAAAGGGATATATGCACGCTTGTACATGTATATGTTGTGAGTTTTTCTCGGTATTGATCACATTGTAAAAGGTTGGAAATGAAATGGAAGTTACGGTGTTCATGGAGGGTTTTTCCTATGACAAAATCATGAGATTTTGGAGGGTTTTCCACTCGGCACAAATTTGGTGTTTCTTCATGGTTGTGAGTTTCATTTCTTTATGCTCATGATGAATGATTATACTTTTCCTGCATAAATTGTGGATATTCTGTTATATGTTTCTTATTGCAAAATTTGTAAGGAATTTTTGAATAAAACAGTACGGTTCTGATTCACCCCCCCTCGTGAACTGCACAATTTCCAACACCCGATCTCTATCTCCAAAAGAATTCATTTCCAGCTTATCATGATTTGATATCTATAGATCATATTCTCATTGGCATCATTGAATAAAAGATAATATATATGGTCTAGAAGAGTGCACCATGAGTATAAGAATGGATTAATCGTGATGTAAAATTAAAATAAAGTAAATTGCTAGCTACATTCTCCTATGTTTTTCATTTAAAAAAACAAATTAAAGAGATATCGATTGTCTAAAGTTTTTCTCTTGTCGGCCTCTATGTAAGATAGGAGCTGTTCTTAAACGTCGAGGCTAAATTGTAGGTATACTATGCTTAATGCGTCACTGAAAAAGTTAATATGTTTATTAATAAAAATAAATTATAAAATTATTATTTATCATTTGATTATTAAATCATTTAATATTTAAAAAATATTTTATATATTTATTTTTATAATTTGTCAAACAGAAATAAATCTATATCTAAGTTCTAAACTTGAGAAAAGTTATTTGAATTTGGTAATATGAACACTAGTTTGCACAATAGTAAGCAACAGTAAAAAGTAGTTGGTAAATTGCTTTAATAATTTGTCAGCTTTTATCTTGTTCTTTTTTCCTTCTTTAGTTTTTACTTTTCCATATTCTATAAACCATAAGGGTGTCTTTAGTCATTTCAATAAAATTCTACCACATCTCTTTAGAAATTAATGATGCAATCACCTCATCCATCTTGAACTTCTTGGTATTACTCTCAAAGGCCATCACAAGGTGGTCCCATGAATCAAGAAAATAACATAATAGAGTCATACAACAACCCTCGTCCATTTTTACTCCAATAGAACTCAACTAAAAATTGGCTACAAGCATAAATTGAAGGTATCAAATGATCAACTGTAGATCTATTGAATTCTCTTTGAAGAAAAGACAACTTCTTTCTCCGAGAAAATTTTTTCACTAGGTATTTAGCCTAATAAATTTCACCAACCTTCTTCCAAAGGTTTATTTTGGTATCCTCTTTATGAATAATTAGTAAAATTGAGTCTAAAAGGGCCCTTAGCATTTATATCCATAAAGTCCAAGTCTTCTTTTTCATACATGATAGCATAATGCTAGATATTGCATCCTATGGATCTTTTTCCATGAGCATATCCTCCATCTTAAGCTTTCAAAGCTAAAAGTTACCAAAATTAATCTTATTCATTTATGTTCTTCTAGATGTGCTTGCCATCTCTTCTTGTAGTAAGAAAAAATACCTTGTGCAAGCTCCCACTTAATGTACAAAAAGTCCCCTATCCAACAACAATCATAAAATGTGATCAATCTCTATTACCATTGAAAGGAAGAAAGATACATGGAAATACTTCCTATAGAAATCTAATAAGTATTATGTAAATTTTAATATTTTCAAATTACAGAAAGTGAAAACACATATGAACATAAAATAAGTAATATAACATAACAAAAATATACATGAATAAAATCCTTTTGGGAGAAAAAATCCACACTCCAAAGTTGATGAGCACATGATTATACTGAGAGTGGGGTGGGGGTGAATCAGTACAACAATGATCTTTACTTTTTCAAACTTAATACCATATTTAAAACTTGATCAATAACAATAACATCATTTCTCAACATTAATAATCATGTACACGAGAAGAACACAATAGCACATGATATTTACATGGAAACCCTTACAAGAGAAAACTGCAACAAATTAATGCTTTTATATAAAATATTCTTTTTACAAATTTTGTAGGTACCAACCTAATAGAGGCACCAACCCCTCATTCAATTTGTGAGCACCAACTTACTTGAAGCACCAACTCCCACAACTAAATACATAGGCACCAATATCTCCTTTAGAAAGCACCAACTTCCACAACAAAACAAGATCCCACCCTTAGTAAGTTGCTTCTACAATGGATGATGGACAATATTTCTCTTGATAAAATTTTGCTCAAATATGTCTCTTAAATTTGCACCAAGTCTGCTATAATTCTCCTCTTAGATCTATAATCACCTTAAAATATCTTCTCCAAATTTACTATAACCTCCAAAATTCTGCTATAAAATTTGTCTTCTATATATTCTTTATATATAAAAATTCTCCTCAAAAAATCTGCTATAAGGCTGCTTATAAATCTGCTATGATATTACACATAAATCCTCTATAAAATCTGTATATGTACTTCTTAAAATCTTCTCTTCATATGCTTGGATCTGCTTGTGTATAAATTATATAACTCATGTTTAACATACATATTCTATCTCTCACACAATGCTCTTCTTTATATCTTCTCAAGAGAGGCAATTTCATTTAGAGATATCTCCTTTCACTTTTAAAATATAACTCTTCATTCCACATGCTTATTGCATTTGTTCATTAAATAATATGATCTTAGATTTGAATAATATATATTTATACTCCTCTCACATCACTTATTCCATCTTGATCTCCTATTAATTTTTTTTTCACATATTCTTATTTTATTTTATATCCTTATGAAACTATATATGAAGGGAGACACGTCTCTTTGAGAAAATGGCAACCTTTTGAAATTATATGACTTTATGTTAACTTTGATCGTTGCCCTTATGATTGTTGTCCCTTAGCAATATTAATCATTGTTTTAAACAGATTTCCATCTTTATTTTGCTTCCTTTTGACTATTATTACTTCTTAATAAATTAATCATTGCATATTGAATAGTCATAATGTTTTCTTATAATCATAGCTCTTTCTTTCCCCTTTTTTTTGGTCTTACTCTTATTTTGTCTTATCTAATTTTTGTCTTATATGAATTTTGTCATATATGACTTTGTCTTACTACCTTTAATGATTCCTTAACAAATTATTAAGCAATGCCTTCTTTATTGAATTTGGCACTAAAATATGGTTAGCTCACTTTGATAAAAGGAAATTTAAATAACTATAATTTAATTAATTATTCCTTCAATGATTAGTGATTATTTCTGACTATTCTCATTGATCTTTCTTATCTAATTTTCTTATTCTAGATTTAGCTGTTTCTTGTTGTCACTTCTTTTTCTAATTTACCTCAAATTTAGCATAACTCTTTTCCTCACAAGTATCAAGCTTTCTATCTACACTTTGGTGATTCCATTCTTCTTCCCCACAGTAGTCATTTTATTCTCTGTTATATATACCATGCATGGATATAGTTTTATTGGGAAAGTCTTTTCAACAAGAATGTCTACATTTTCTTTAAGCTCTTGTGCCAAAGACATTCTAACATTTTTGACCAATAATAGAAATAGGTAAGCTATGCATTTCTTGTAATTTTTATTTAATATTGATAAATATGCTCCTTTTCAAATCATCTTTAGTGGAAACTTTTATTTGATATTGGTTATCTTGTGTACCTCCCACATTGTTATGGTTATCACATTCTGAGTCCATTTTATCACATAAGTCTAAAATTATTATTAAAGAGACCAAACCATTTGTATTGCACATGGAATCCCCACCGTGTTCTAGATGATAGTTCAAATCTCTTGTAAGTTTCTTAATGTGTTGGAATCACAACCTTTGTGCAAGTTTTCATTTGAAGCATGTGCAACACCTGTAACCTAGTCAATTGTGGTTTCTACATTTTTCTCCAATTGCTGCTCATCAATATCAAATATAGCCATGATACTATCATCAATAGTTTCTCAACTTGTAGCATCATCATTATCGTCCTTATTATGAGAACTTACCTTGTCATTATTATGTAATTTTTCAAACACAATATTTTATCCCCATTTGTCTTTAATCATTGTGATATTAATTTCCCTTGACATCAATGATGACCCATCTTGTTTTGATAGTGAAGATAATAGCGATCTCACCTTTGACATCAACGATAATATGTTCGATAGTCCTTGACATTAATGACAACAAGTCTAATTGTCTATATACCCTTGACATAAATGACATTTCCAACAAAATTATCCCAATGTATTATTCAATAAAACAAATAAATACAATGTATTTGTAGACCAAGATATTATAGGAGTTCACCAAGATGTAAGTCTATTAGCATAATGATATCTATAAATCAAGCATACAAACTATGTATTTATTAAAAAATATAAATAGATGAAGTACAAAATAGAAACCAAATGACTTAGGAAAACCATTAATAAAACAATGAGAAGTATGGCTCCCAAACTTGGGCCCACATTCCAAATCCATCTTCTTGGTCTTGGTACCCTAGCTATTTTTAATATATTCCTATCATATCTTATAATTTCATAAACTATCATATTTGACCACCTTAAATTGGGCACCCCAATTCATCCTCATTCAAATTTCAAAAAATACTCCATGAAAAGTGGAACAACCTATCATAATGTTGGTTAAGATTGCAACACAATCTTCCTCTTACATGCTCTTAAACATCATAGAATCTATCAAATGTAACTCCCTTCATGTTGACCTTACACCATAATATACCAACACATGAATAAATAATGCTACCTCAAAGTGGGATGCATACCTCCTCATGTGAGACCAAAATCCACTAAAATAAAAAATCCAATAAGTCTCCAAGTGGGATGGCTACTCTCTACAAGAAGAAAAAATAACTAGAAAATGAAATAACAATTGTATAAAAGAATATTAGGAATTTACAAGGTCGAGACACATTTTTTCTAACATCTATGTGTATGGATATAAGTTACTAGAAGATGGAAATATATAATCTAAAAAGGGTCCTTGCTTATAGACCAATTTACTAAGTTGTTGAACAAAAAATTATCTAGAATTAACAACTTTTATTTAACTGTCCATCTATAGATGGTATGTAAAAATATAATTTAGCTATGTACCCAATATTTTCCACAATGTGCATAAAAGTTTCTCAAAAACATATTATACTTGTCTAAAGTGATACTCTATGGCAACCCATGTATTCTCACAACTTCTATGAAGAACTAGTTTGCAATCTTGGCAATATCATTCATCATTTGACAAGGAATAAAATGAACCATTTTAAAAACTTGTAAAAAACTATTAAAAATCATCATCCTTGTATTAAGTAGTCCAAGGATAAAATCTATGTCCAAAGTTCCTCAACAAAATGTATGACATCACAATGTAAACTTGGATAAAGATACAAATCCTCCAACACGGCCATGGTTTTTCCTATATCAAAATTACCTCACAATCCTCCATTGTACAATTCTCCACTAATATTCTCTTATGGAACTTTTTTTGTTTGCACAAATTTCTCCTAAATAAACATCCTTTCTACACAAAGTAATCCCGAAAAGAAACCTTACCTCCAATTTAAGGCTCTACACAACTCTTTTATGTCTCTAAAAAAGCTATATTTGCAACATAAGTAGATCCTTCATCATCTCCATTATCCAAATGTGCCATCATGATAGTTAAGAATTCTTACCTCCTATTCAATGCATGTGTGCCACCTTATTAGTTACACCAACTTTGTGCTTGAAAATAAAAGAGAACCCAATAAGCACTACTCCCACTTCATGTGCTCTATTTCAACTTTTCCTAACTATTAATACATCTCAATGCCTAGTGATTAGTGTATAAAACAAACTCATTTGATAGAAAATAATGCCTCCTCTTTTACAAGGCTTGAACAATTTCATTGAACTCTTAATCATAAAATGAATACTTCTACTTGGCCTCATTTATCTTCTTTGTAAAATATACAATGATTTTACCTTCTTAACTCAAGATAGAACCAATAGTCACACATGGCAACCATTGAGGAATTAAAATACCAATCAAGGAGACAATTCCACTTCTTAAGGATACATTTTAACTTCTTAGAAACTTTGGATCTCCATAGATTTGTTTCTTTATAAATTTTATATATAAATAAATCTATAACATAGTTTATATATTGATAGGTAGTGAAGAATAGGTAGAAGATAAAGCACCTTTCTAAAGATTGTGTTGTTCAAGTCTATAATTAGCTTCCACATAGCCTAAAATTTGTTTGGATTCATATCTAGAAATTTACCCACTAGGATTTCAACACCAAGACCTATGGAATTTTGGGCACCTTATTGTTTTGATGAATTCAATAGGGGAGTACCTAGTAGTTGTACACCCTAAGTTTGTACCTGTCAAACTCATATGTAGTCATTTTGAATGAAGCTCAAACTTTTTAGTAGCTTAGTTGACATGTTCAATTGTTAAAACTAAGGTTTTAGGTCTGCATCATCAATAATTATGTCAAATTAGTATGTTTTTGTTGAATTGTTGAATAAAATATAAAGAAAAAATAATTAGTCCAATAATTGTATATTAAGTTGTTCAAGCCATAACCTCAGCCTCTTCCC
>VDFB02126902.1:0-13670 GCA_007258455.2 Sequoia sempervirens | reverse complement strand
CAACATTATATCAGCCAATTTCCTTAAGACATGAATTGTTTGGGGATCCTTTTTTCTTTCATCCAGGCTTCTTCAAATAGGCTTCTTTAATAGCTTTTCCAAAAATGGGAACATCTTTAATAGCCTGAAACAAAGGGATTTGAATTTGCACATTTTTGAGCTGATCTAGAATGTCAAAAGTGGGTTCTTCCATGAGTTTAGATTCAGTGATTTGCAATATCTGAGAAAAAGGTGGTTTATCTTGTCTCTGCAAAACAAAGTTCCGTGAAATTCATTGTATTGGGTACAAGCATATGCCTCGCGGGAATAGTAGGCTATTAGGTCTTTCTAAGGAGAATCGAGATTAATCGTGAGGTGGTTTGGGGAGCAGAAGTAGTTCTAGACCCTCGATGGATGTCATTAACATTTAAGGCATGTTTGATATTGGTTGGCTCTAAATATACATAGGTCAAGTTGAGGTCATTTGCTAAGCTATTATCGATTAGGCAACTACCGTGCATAGGCATTTGCTTTGAGGTCCAGATTTGTAGAAGTCATGCAGGAGGCAAAGATATGGGCCTCATGGTTGTGGTCAGGAGGTCATAGAACCTAGGAGACTAGTTTTTCCTTACTTTGCTGGAGGACCTCTCTCTCCATTGAGGATTTTGGTTGCCACTCAAGGTGGGGTCCATTGCCACTATGGGGTTTGATAATTAGGCTAGCTTGGTTGAGGCGGATTCCATGGTGGTGGTGGTCCATATGCTTATTGCCATTGGTTATTATAGCTAGAATAGGGATTACCAAAAGTTAAAGGGTCTTGAGGCATACCTTGCCTTTGGGCCCATGGTCTCCTTTGTGCAACAAAGAACACTTGATCATCATCACCTTCCATTGGTTTGAAATCGGTGAGGGCAAAGAAACTGCTTCCAAATTAGCCACCATCTTTGCACTGCATCATGCTTTTTGTCTACAGTATGGACAGAACTCAGCCAAAACTACCTCAGCTTCTGCATGTTTCTTCCGACCTTGCATAATGTCCAATTGTGTAGCCATATTATTAATGATGTCTTGCTTGAAATCAGATAGTAGATTTGTGATCTCCATCCGGGAAACTCCACCAGAAGAAGACTTCCCCATTGAAGCATGATGACCTCGACCTTTCTTAACTATTGCTCAAGAGTAGTTAAGACATATCTTCTGGATATCATCCCAAGGCAGTTGAGTTATATCACCTCCTCCCATTAGGTCCAGGGCGTCAATACAAGCATCACTAATTCCCCTTAGAAAAAGTAGTTTCTGAGAGTCCTCGTTAAGAGTATGGTTTGAGTTTCTTTTTAATGAAAACAAAAACCTTGAAACATAATCTTCCAGACTTTCATCCTCCTTCTGCTGAATTCAGAATATGTCATCACCTTTGCTGGCACTCTTACAATATTCCTTATACTTTTCAAGGAATTTCATCTGCATGGCTGCCCAACTATTTATTAATGTCTCTTCCCGTACTCATGAACCATCCGGAGCCCTCCTTCAAAGTAGAAGGAAATAGCTTCAATTTATGAGCGTCTGTGTTGTATTCATAACTGCGATAGAGGACATCAAATTCAAACAGAAAGGTTTCTGGGTCTTCTGTGACCAGGCCATAAAACTTTGGAAGCAAGGAAGAGGGGATGTTTTTAAGATTGTCAGTATCTTGTTGGGGAACAATGGGAAACTCAAATGTAGGAGGTGGATTATTAGGTGGATTATTTGCCATGTCTGGGTGCTGGAATAGCAGAGCAAATGGATTTTCCTCAGGTTTGTTATCAGCTGGGTCAAATGGTAGTTCAATAAACAGATTTTCAGGGAGGAACCTTCCCAATGCGTCTCTTCTTCTTCTATGCATGCAATACGGTGAGTAATGGCTTGAAAGATTTTGAAAATTTTTGACTAACAGACTAAACTAATGCTGAAAATGACTTTGTCAAACTCCTAGTTAGACGCCATCCCCGGCAACGGCGCCAAAAATGGCTCGCACTCACAAAAGGATATGAATATCACAGTAAAACTTTCCTGGGAATTGGACATTCTGATAGGTGACTAATATCTCTCTGTGGACGTTCATTTACTTGTCAAACCAAGGGATGTAGACTTTAAATGGTGCAGCAAAATATATGCACTAGGAATTTGTTTTGGTCAAATCTTAGCAAAAATACATACTGGAAAGAAATTCTATCTAAGCTACAGAATGGTAATGCAGAATTCTTTAACTCAACTATGCTTGATTAAAATAGAAACTGTAATAGCTATGATCGAGGCACAAACCATGAACTGGCCTTATGCTATAGGAACAGTCACAAGGATGGACTCTCTATGCTGCAGGAGCAGTGTAAGACTGAGTTTGCATAAAAACTTCAAAAGATGAAAGCTAACTGGATATCAGCAAAAAAGAACATCTAACTAATTAACTACAGATACTTACTAAGTGGGCTCCCTTAGCAAGCATCTACTGATTACACAGATGCTGAACTCAGAACTTCATCGATCTTTATTCATGAAAACAGAATGAAATACATTGTCTTGTTGGTGTGAAAACTAACAAACTCCGCTTCTGGTCAAACAGATTTCAGTTTTCATTATCATATTGATTCTTACATGATATCTACTACTTTGTTTCTATCTTACCTAAAAAATCATCTATTACTCATTCTATTCATCTTCTACCACTACCTCGCGCAGGAGGAGTATCTTATTTTTAAATTAAAAGAACAACTAACTAACTAACTTCATCAAAGAAAGACGTGGAAGTAAAGTATATCTCTGAATCAAGGAACAAACTTCATAAATGAATTTATGTGTTCAACCCTATTCAGAGAGAATCTAGCGCTCCACTCTCTCCAGATTGACTTTCCATTAAAAATCTTTCCAAATCAGTTTCGGTCAAAGAGTCTTTGGCGGAGCTTCCTCAAAGTCGTGCAGGAAATGGGCTTTACTACAAGGCCGAGATCGGCTGCGCTTGACTCAATCATTCTTCAACAACCTGCGAAATAAAAGGTAACAGACGTGCAAGAAAAGGCATATGGTACATACACGATATCTATTCATTAATCACACATTTTAAATCTATTTTACCATTCAAAACTATATACAATATACCAGCCATTTTCGAGTCAATGGCAATAAATGCAATCAAGTCAACACAATAGGTCGCGGTGAAATATAAAAGTGTCTTTGCTACATGATATCCCTACAAAGGTTTCTAACAAAGTTTATACCGGAACAGAAAATAAAGTCATTTAAAAAGTTTATCATAACATCAAATTATGAGCATATTTTTAGGCTCTATCAATTCTACTTCTTTTCATGGAATAGCTGTAGAATCTTAAAACATTCTCACTATGACATGTTTTACACTTATTGAAAATCATTTTCTCTAATGCTAGGAGCTCATTTTCCTCACTTACCTCAGATCATTCTTGTCTTGCACAAAGTGGGGGAAAGAATTTGATAACCTTGTCCTCACAATGCATTTGTCATTGTCCCTTTCAGTAGTTTCTTGCCTTCCAAATATACTAACCGAGATTGGCAAGTGGATGACCTACTTTAGGTTGACTCGCCTATGCCTTACTAGTATTTTGCTTTTTCTTGCATCAGGCTGTGTGTACTTGATACCCCATGATGCTTTTTTGTCATTTTCCCTCTCTTTTTGTACATTCTTCTATATGTACCTTCATTCTTCTTTATGCAATATTTCATTTTTCATTGTCTTGTGTTTTCCTTTTGGGATGATGCAAGGCATCGATACATTTATGTCTCTTCCATGTTGAACCAAAAGCTTCATCTTTATCTTTTCATTTTTCTTGTGTTTTCCTTTTGGGGATGATGCAAGGAATTGAGATAGTTAGGTCTCTTCCATTTTGACCCAAAATAATTTTTCTTTGTTTTCTCTCTCTTTGTGGAATTCTTCTAGTTCTATGAGTATTTGGGGAATGATGACAGTTCCATGCTCTATGAAAACATTGTAGCACAAACATACTAACCCCAAATCCATTGATACCTTATGTATTTGTGTCGGAAAGCCTTCCTTCCTATTTCATGATGCAACCTACTTCAAAAACATATGACTTGGCATAGGGTTTTCATAGGAAATATCTCATGTCTTAGATCACAACATTGTCTACTTTAGACCAATTTCTCATATTAATAGTGTACCAACCACTTTAAAGTGGGGGAATACATAAATGATATCTTTTGGAAAAATTTCATGGCATGATTTTTCTTTTTTCTTGTGATGTGTCATCTTCTTGACGATGTGGTGTTGTCATTGGGTTTGTTGCGGTACAAGAGTGTACAATATATTGTCATGGCATGATGTGAATGAGGCATCCCATGGGAAACGATCTAACACTTTTGACTTGTCCTCTCTTGGAGACATTAGGAACAATGCTCCCTAAGAGGAAGCCCATTACATGAACAAAGTAAAATCCCCTTTAACAAAATTTTTACATGATATTCAAAAGCATTTACATCGTGATGCCTTCTTGAAGTTATCAAGAGGATAACTTTGGTGTGGTTAGTATGATGAGAAGTTGATACACTGGCATGCATTTCTCATTATATAGTGAGAAGCCGATACACTGGCATGACTTTCTCACTAAACCACTTCATTGGGACAAATCACCTAGTGGATAGAATGAGGTTCCACTACCCCAGAGTGAGAAACATATGTTATGGACAAACAACCCCGTTCTACACAGCGTTGGAATAGTTGTACTTGATTCTTTGTTTTTGTTTATTTTTATTGGCCTTTGACAAGGTATGATGATGTATCTTTATTATTTTTTCATACTTAAGTGTCTTGGATGTCTACTTTAGTTTGAGTTTGACATGGGGTCATCCTCTCACTAAAGTGGGGGAAAAATTTAGTAACAAAAAAAGTAACCTTTTCACCAACTTGGTTTGATAATTGACATTAAAACTAAATTAATGATGTCTTGGAGTGGTTTTGTAATGTGTTGTATCCATTCACAATATTCTAGGACCTTTATTTGACTAAAACATGCCTTAATTATTCCTTTACAAAAGTGTTGTAAAGTGTTCTAACACACACTTTCACACTTTTTTGGGATGTATTTTCTTAATTAAGCCTAATGGGCCCCTCTTTATAAAATGTATTTAAATTTGTACCTTATTTAAGTTTTGTAAAGTGTTATAAGGAACTTTCACATTTATCTAGGTTTTCATTAATTAATCATGGGTAATTGGAGTAGTTAACCCCTTTTAATTCAAATTTAAGCCTTAATTTTGAGACCTCCAAAAGATCTATCCCAACACGCATAATTTAATTAGTAAAATATTTCAATGGGCAAAGTTTGGTCCTAGAAAATGGTGTCAGGACCCATTTTCCCTAGGTGGTGAATGGTACCTCCCTTAATAGGACCCCCCTTTTTAGTTGATCTTGAATGGGTTTTTAGCCCTCTTTCAATCCCTTCGAGTTAGGTCCTGGTAAACTAAGCTAGGACTTGTTCACCCTAGGTGGCAAATGGGTCCTCCCTTGATGAGATCCCAACCTTTTTAAATTTCATTGTAGTAAGAATTTAATAATGTTTCTTGCCAGTTCTAGTGTCGGACTTAATCATTTGAATTTTGGGGTTAATCTCCTAATTTAGTATAAATAAGCGATTATTCATATTTTTTCTCCTAGCAAACTTATGTGAATTCATGAGATCAAGAGCAAGAGCATTATAGATTATTTCAAGAGCATTCATTTAAGGAATTTCAAGGGAGATTTCAAGAGTTTATTGCAGAAATTCAAGATCATATCATCATGTCAAGGGTTTGAAGCATTCATTCATGTTGTTGAGGTAAAGAAGTGGATGTGGCTATGAATATATACTTGCAGCCATTGTTCAAATCATAGTAAAGGATCCAAGATCTACATTCTTCATGACCACTACATGTTAGATTACAAATTTGTTTCAAAAGACATCATCTAAGGTGACCTCAATTGCATATTTCATGTTTCATGCTTCATTCCTTTATTTCATCATTTGGTTTGATTACCTACAAGGGGTTCGACTGAAGCAAACCCCTCTTCACTAAAAATCAACAAGTTTTTCTGCCCTTGAGTGTGTGATTGCAAATTTGTAGGTTGAAGATCAGTTGGAGCAAATTAGGAGCAAGATTGTCAAAGTTGTCATTCAAAGACCAAAATGAAGGAATCAAAGCTATAGAATTTCATACAGACTTTTAGAAGTTGATAATAGGGAATTTGAGAGTGTAAAAATCAAGGAACATAACCCTGATCTCAGTTTTAGAAAACCTAATAGGGACCCATTCACCACTGAAGGCGAATGAGTCCTCTATAGCTCAAAAAAAAAAATGGCCAGGTACATAGCTTTTTATGCCCTAAAAACTTCCCTTGTAGTTGAAAGATGATTTTGAGGCACAAGACATCCTTTTTAAATAATTCTATGTTGAAATTAATAGACTAAATATTAGGCTAGATCAAGGATGGAGAAGAAACAAGGTGGGAAAGATCAAATGTAGAAGGAGGATGCTAATATCTTCCAAAAATAGGAAGCCATTCATCAAATTAACAAAGAAGCCAATGATTATAGTAAGAAACATGTGAAACTTGAAACATTGGGTGAAGAGTTAAAAAATAAGGCTAGGATAATCACAATAATAAGTTTAATTTTTTGGAAGATGAAATGGAGACTATAAAATAAAAAATCAATAGGGTTATAGAAGTTAATTAGTACAATAGTTAGAATAGTGTGATGTGAATCAAGATCCTAATATAAAAGCTTAAGAATATTGATAAATATTTATGGTTTCCCATTTAAAAGATTAAATATATGAGGGCATGCCCCAATTCTAGATTGGGGACCATGACACATTATGGAATTGCATGATACTTTTTATAAATAGGAATTAGAAGATGAAAATAATAAAAAAGGTTATATTTTTCTAGTCTTTGGATTGGTATTTATTTAATGTTAAGTTTGGAATATTGTGTAGCTTGCTATAGTTTTACTATTTTTTTTTGTAATTTTTTTGGATACTTTTATTTATGTAAAGTATTTTAGAGGCCCTTCAAAATAAATTTTACTTCGTTTTATCAAAATATTGGCCATAAAATTTGAATTTTACCCAATAAATATAAACCCAATAGATATTGGTAATGTAAACCTCTTTGATTCCACTTGATCTATAAATGAGATGAGGTATTCCAAAATTTCCCATGACATGAATTTATTACATTTCTTTGTAAAACCTAGTTAATATCATATTTAAGTGAAAATACTACCTCTAACATAGTCTTATTATCAATTATACTATATAAATTAATGTAAATAAGAAATTAATAATGATAGAAATATAAATAGAATACATAAAAATAACTTAAACATATTAATCACTCTAGATAAATCTTAAAATTGTGAAACTTTTAGCAAGAGTAAAACTAAACTGATCTAACCATTCACATTCCTAGTTCTACTTAAATTATGGTGAGACTTCTATTTCCATATGAAACACTTTCATAATCACTATATTCATAATTCATTCACCATTTTTGTAAGGAAGGTTCTTAAAATCATCATGATTGATGAATTTTTTACTAAATATAGAAATTAGAAAAATAGTCATAGTTAAAAAGATCTAACCATTTTCATGCCTAGTTCTAC
Source organism: Sequoia sempervirens (assembly GCA_007258455.2). NCBI lineage: Eukaryota > Viridiplantae > Streptophyta > Pinopsida > Cupressales > Cupressaceae > Sequoia > Sequoia sempervirens. The sequence continues at coordinate 6,024 of VDFB02126902.1, read as the reverse complement.
TTAAGTTATGGTGAAATTTCTATTTTCATGAGACACACTTTTGATAATCATTGTAGTCATAGTGCATTCACATTTTTGTGAGGAAGGTTCTTAAAATCATTATGATTGATGAATTTTTTACTAAATATAGAAATTAGAAAAATAGTCATAGTTAAAAAATCACTCTCTTTTGATGATTGCACACATTTTTTATATCAATATTACTATTTTCTAGACCATGAATCAAAGTGTCAATTATTATTTATGCATACATTTAAATATCTAAAATTAGTGATCAAGAGTTTCCTTCCGAAGGAAAGTCTTGATTTTTTTTTTCTAATTGATGATGGATATAAATTTAATTAATCATAGAGAATTAACACATTTTATGAAGCAAAGCATTAATTTCTTGGAATGGATACATGTAAGGAGGAAATTTTTCTATTAGCACAAGGTGAAAAGGTTGAGTAGGGAATATGATAATTGTGACATTTGTATGACTCTTTTAGGAAGGTTGGTAGGTAATATGATATATATTATAATTGTTATGAGACAATAATTATGAATTTTATTGTATGTTTCAATTCTATATTTGAGAGCATAAAAAATAATTATATATATATATATATGCAAAAAGATATAGTGGATTATGATTTTTTTTTACATAACCTTTTTCAAATTAAATCAAATATATTTATATTTAAATGTGTATCATTATAGCTTGAAACTCAAATAAAAATAGCTGATTTCAATTCTCAAATTTGGGAGCAACCTCAAAATTCTAACAACAATTGATTTCTCATGTTGATATATGTTTTGATAATATAAGAATTATCTAAACATAAAAAATATACTTTTTTTCATGCAAATAATAAGGCATACAAACATTCATAATTATTTTATTAAGAATTTTGAAAGATGAAGAATATGTTGATAGATCTATTTTAAAAATAAATTCCAAGCTCAATATTAGATAAATTAAGAGTTAGAAAATTAAATATTACAAAAATAAAATAAAAATAAAAATAAATTAAATTTAAAAATAAATAATTAAATGATTTGAGTATTATTTTAAAAATAAGAGTTAGAAAATTAGTTATAAACAAGAATATTGAAAGGTTAATGTTTAAGGATAAATAAATTATATAATAAAGAGTAAAATAATACAAGAATTAATAATAATAATAAAAATATGAGTTCATTATCAAACAAATTAAGGGTTTTAAAATAAACATTAAGCTGAAGAATATTTAAAACTTGTTGTATAAACAATTAAAGAATGTGGACACAAAAATTGTACTCCTTTGTAGAAAATACAATATGTGACCTAATTAGGTCCTATTTTAGATACCCTTACATCAATCACCCCTTAAAAATTGCATTTATAGGCCCATAATGCTCTTAATTTTGGACTTTAAGGCCTAATCCACTCACAAATCATACAAATCCTGACAAGCAACATTCAAACCACTCAAATTTTGTAAAACCCACCTCAAAAATCCCTGGTGGGACTAAGTCACCCAGGGTGATGACTTAGTCCCTTTTGAGGTATTTTTCACCTTTGAGTGGGAAAATCACCAGCCTAATTCAAAATTTTGAGGGATGTGAGTCTGTGAAGTTAAAATAATGAATAATTTAGTATTAATGCCTTTAAAAACAATTTTTTGAGTCATTTTTCACATCTCCTAGTCATTTTTACAAAGCAAATTCAAGAGTTAAGAGCCAAATATCTTTCACAAGAAGATTCATTAATCTTTCTATAGCAAAGTTGAAGCTTTAGGGCAGTAAACTAGGGTTTTTGCAGGTCTTCAAGCTCACTTTTGTTTAAGATCTCACATTGCAAAGGATTGATCATGGATTCCTATGGTGAATCATGGAGAAATCTAGGTTGAGGAGATGTAGCTAGCCATCAAATCACACCTAAAGACTTGTTTTCAAAGTGAGTCCATCTTCCATTTTCTCTCTATCTTCATATTTAAGGTTTGCATGTCATTTACATTCATTTGAAATGTTGTAGGGTTTCTTGGATTGAAGTCTTGCATCATTCAAGTTCCATTTAATCATCTTATTCTAGCACATTAGAATAGGGTTTTGTCTTCAAATTTTCATAGTCTTAAACACACTTAAGACTAGGGTTTTATGTAGATTTTATCTCTTGCAAAGTTTAAATACCAACTATAGGTTTGACCAAGGCAAAACCCTCATTAGAAAATAAATTATCTTCTATTTTGCAGGTGTTTTTGAATATTCAGATCCAGATTTCTAACAGAGAATAGAGTGCAGACTATGGGCTTTTGTTTCCACTTTCAGATTTGCAGAAAATCAAAAGTGGACTATCACCCATAGTGACAACTTTGTTACATTGTACTATTTTTTGTAAGTTTACAGCTTCAAATACCCATTTGGCGTAGTAAACAACTTTTGGGTAGGTTCCCCATTTGGGACTAAGCCACCCAAATTTTGGCGAAGTGTCCTAATCACCTCAAAAATCATTGTTTACAAAGAATAAAGAGGGATGAAATAAAAAAGAAAAGAAATATATTTCTTTGTAGACAAAACTTATAATAGAGTTAGATATATTTTAGTTTGTTTTACTTAATTCTATACATTTAGTGTTATGAGATTTAAAGGCTTCTTTATATATCTAAGATTTAGAAGTCAAGTTTGATATATGTTTTGATTAAATTTATGTACACATTATAAAAAAAAATATTACAAAAATTAATATAATAAATAATATTTATTTATATTTAATTGACAACATTATTTGGTTCATTAAAATAATATAAATTACAATAAATTTTTAAAGATCTCATTTTCTTAATTCATATAATTGAATTTTACTACTACATCTACAAAAAAAAAAAAAAAATTATTTAATATAAACTAAGAAATTATACAATCAAATTCATATAAAACTTCTTTTCAAAAAAAATACTAAAACGGTTAAAAAAATATACTAAAAATCAAACATTCAAAACTTATAATTTTGAACATTTCTATGTAACAGAACTAAATTATAGACACTTTGAAAAGGTTTGAAATAGTTATAAACTAGACTTCATTTCACTGTAATATCATTTATTTTATTGCTTAAATTTCTAATGTAAAGTTCAAAAACTGACCATTCTTTAAATTACAATAGAAAGTTTTGTTTCCATAGTAATATCATCCACTCTTTCAATTCCTCCAATGCTCAATTCAGAATTTGAGTGACCAAACTCCTCAAGGTTTGCCAGTGGGAAATTTATACAAGAATGTTTTATTTCCTTATAAACATAACAAAAAAATTAGTGATAAATAGATTTCCACAATCCATGAAAATTATTGCAAGATTTTTTTAGATTAGGTTGTGTCAAAGTTTTTGCATCAACATTTTGAATCACACTTTGTGATTCAGGATAAAAGGAAGCAAAGAAATATAATGAAAGTTGCAGACCAAGAAGGAATAAAAAAGGTGAGAGGGGGGAGGACGAGGGGGAGTGAGGATGGTACCAAAGTCAAGGTGGAAAGGACAACTTGATCAAAGAGTTGGAGAAACAAAGTAGGGAATAAAAAGAAAGAACCAAATTATAGAAAACTAAATAATTGCAAGCTTATAAAACAAGATAAAAAAATTAAGAAATGAATGAAAAACTAAACACAAAATAAAGAGAAAAAGCAATAAAAATAAGGAAAGGAGCTAAATGAATATGAAAATATATCACAATACAAGATAAATTAGATACAAATAAATAAATAAACATATATATATATAATCAATAAAAAGATAAATATATATATTTTTATAAAATATATAAAAAATAAAATAAAATAAAATGAATAAAAAATGGATAAATAAAACTATATATATAATAACATAAAAAATACAAAATAATAATAAAAATATATAAAATAATAAAAAATATAAACTCTATATATATATATATCAATAAATATATATAATTATAAATGTATTTATAATTATATATATATACATAATTATATATATATATATATAATTGTATAATTATAAATATAATGTAAAGAACAAGGAAGACCTAACAAACACAAATTAATAAAAAATAAAAACAAAAAACAAAACAAATAAATCTAAAAAAAAAATAATAATAAAGGAAGAGTAAATTGGTTGGTACAAGCTAATAACTATATAATAAACTATATAACTACGGATAGCAAACTGGTGGGTATAGACTAATAACAAAATAGTTAGTAGCATGTCTATAGGGATGGCAGGGCATCGGATGCCCATTGACCCATCGATGCAAATTGTGGCCTCCATAGCCAGTGCCAAAATCATCTGTGTGCTCGCCAGTCAGTCAATCTACCTGTGCTATCATCTTCTTTCTCCAGTAGATGACTAGAGCCATCTTCATGGGGAACAACTATCCAGCCCCGTGGATGCACGAGCGGGGCATGGATGGATACATACATTTTTCTTCGAAGATATGATATAAATTACAACTTTTTTTAATAAAATATTTGTTTTTTAGTGATATGACATGACTGGTGGCATATGATGTATGTCTCCATCCATGCCCCCGGTGCATCCATGGGGCTGGATAGAAATTTTGATTGGGCTATAGTCGAAGGACATTAAAGGGGTCTTTAAATGAGTCTATTGGCTTAAACCAGATACAATCAAAACGACTGGCTAGGGTTTAGAAACTTTAAAAAAAATATAGAAAAGTAAAAAAAAATTAATGTTCCTTCAAGCTTCCATGGTATTGGAGGGTGTGTCGCATCAGTGCCACTAGTCACGTGAAATTTTTTTACTAGGTGCACTACATTTTATAGTGGGACGGATACCCAACCGCTTCCTGTAGTCTAAAAAATATAAAAAAGTTCTTTCAAGCTTATATTCAACATAGTGAGTCATGTTAAAAAAGTTTGTAGGCATAAGCTGATTCCTATCAGATTAAAAATAATAATAGAAAATTTAAAAAAATTAAAGTTCCTTCAAGTATATATGTAAGCAATAAAAATGTTTTTGTAATTTTATTTCTACTATAACTTCTCCACAAACATTTAAACAAATCATGCATAATCTCACCATAAGCCTTTATCTTACATAAATTTATTCTTATCTTTGCTACTTAGTGCCCCTACTCATTATAGACCTTAGGTGTTTCGGTGTATTATATTTGATAATATTAAATGAATGATTGATAACAAATGTGGTCTAAGTAATAACAAATGAATTGGTTCTAAATTACTACCTAGGGTCCAAAAACTGTTATTGTAACCCGATTGTTATTTTATGTATCCCTCCATGTTAACACAAATCTCCTTGAAGCATATTCACAAGTAAAATATATATAAGCAACGTTCGTACAATTTTAGTTTCTATTATAACTCCTCTATAAAGATTCATATATCTCATGCATACTCTGACTATTAGCACTTTCAACACAAATAAATTATGACCTTATCTTTGCCATTGTGAAATCTTACTCATTTGAGTATCTTTGGTGGTGTGTTCTATCTTATTTGATAGTTTTTCATTTAAAGACTAATTACCCTACTCTTGTACATAGCTTTCCTTAAATATATCAAATATGTAATCTATAAAAATCCATTTTTCCATTGTGTTTCAAGAAATACCCAATAGAGTTTGAAATATATTGTTATGGTTTTATAGCATATCTTCTACCAATGTTAGTGTATCTAAGATGGTTCAAATATATTTGTTAAAGTGCTACTATAACCTATTTACCAGTTTTTATATTATATTCTTTTTATGGTTCAAATTGTTATTGAAACTATCATGGTAGACATTATGTAAAATGTGGCTTTATGAAAATGGATTACAAATCAATTGTGATTTTGTTATGAAATAACGTGTGATAGGACAAAATTGGGATAAAGAATAAACTAGATTCAACTCAGTCTAAGTGTCAATTCGAGGATCGTAAGTTCATGAAAGTTGTCATGGATATTTGCACAAGGGTTGTGGGTAGTGAGAAGAGTATGTATGAAGTGCACTCTATGGAGATAAACCTATTATAGATCAAAATAATTTTGATGACAAGAAATATCACTTCC
>VDFB02126900.1:0-24919 GCA_007258455.2 Sequoia sempervirens | reverse complement strand
ATAATTTGTTTCATTTACTTTTTATATTTTCTAAAAATGAACCAATACAGTAATTTATTTATCTAAAAACCAACCTGAACCCCAAAATAGAAAGAATCATTTTATTTTTAGAAACTCTTTAATAAATATATACACAAGCGTCAAACAATTTCTGTAAAAAACTATTCAATTAATATTTGTATATGAGCAATCGTAGGGATATTTTTTCTATTTCTCTTATATTAAAAATTAAGATATTGCTTAGTATTGGTTGTGCTAGGCTCTTAAGTTTACCAAGTGAAAGCAAATGCAAATGAAGACAATCAATAGTCATTGCTTTATATAATACATAAAAAAGTGTGTTTTTCCTTCTAGAAATTAAACATTTATATAATAGCCCACATTACTATGCAATAGGCAAAACAAATGTCAGGAGGCATCCTAGGCAAGGTAGATAACAAGTAATTCTCTGTCAAGCTTCGTGGTGAAATTGTTTGTAGCATTTTCCAATTCCTAAAATGAGAAATGCAAACTTAACCCACCCGGTTAGTTCTGACAAGTGTCATCTTCCTCATGCTCATCTGTTTTATCCTCTGTATTGCATTTTCCATATTTTTCCATACATACCCCCAATAAGAGAAACATCACAACCAGTCCACTACTAACAACAATACTGATAACCATAACTGAACGATTAGCCCGTTTGGAGTTTTTCCTAACTTTAATATAAGCAGTGGAATTGTAAAATTTACCTCATGGGTTGTTCATTTGCAATGAGTAGACATTGGACTCTAGATAACAACCACTAGGATATTTCTCAGAGATATTATACCTGAAAAAAGTAGCTTTGAAAGTGCAATTTTTTAGGCAAAGAGATTTGCATTCCTCTCTTGAAACCAACTCTGTTGTAGATGCATTTTCATAAGAAAAAGTAAAATAGGAAATATGGTCCATCTCCAATAACTCGTATCTTGTGGATTGCTACTGATTGTAGATCTCTCTGGACAGATGAAAGGACTAAGTGGAACACAACCTGAACTGGGTTTGGAGGCGTCAATCTGACTAAAAGCAATGGCCTCTGTTGGACAGCTTCATTGACCATATGTGAAGATACCATAGTCACCACAGGTTCTAGGATACTCACATATAGTTAATAAAATAATAGGGCCTGTCAAATAGTCAGTAAGAGACTTTCCAGTTTTTTATTGGAAAGAATATAACTGCAAATGCCCATTTGAATCAATCTTAAGATAGACTCAATTTTTAGGTATAGAAAAATTCAATGTAATTAGGGTCGATGGATATCTGCCAGGATAGAAATTGAGTGTCTCATTATCGAACTATACATAATCTATGTTAGAAAGTGTGAATACCTTAAAATACATTTGAGTGGGTGCAGGTGCCATATACATACCAAAGCTGTCCACTTTTAAGGATCTATAGTAAAACCCTTGACTTGTATTGGTCGATGAAATATTTGCAGTAAGCTTATGTCCCACCTTCAACTTCTGGCCTACCAGGAGCATATCAGTGAAATTGTTGAAAGAATGCCACATGGTTCCATTGGAGCTATTGAAGAACACAAAGTTCCTTGTTTCTTTGATCATTAGTCCTTAAAAATCTTTGGAGGATGTATTTGTAGACTAGAATAGATTGCCATCTACGTCCTTCAACACAAGATTCCTAGACGAGGTCAATCCAAGGGTTGCGTCGTCTTGCACCAAAAGCTCTTTGTTTGCAGTCCATACCATCTGCAGGTCATCTGGATCAGTATAACTAGTCTGGGATCATCATAACTAGTCTGGTAGATAACAAAAAAAACTACAAAAGAGTAGCTAGTGTCACAAGGAATAGAGTAGCAAAAGAATCCACATCCAAACTGCAGGATTTCACCACCATAAGAGAATGATTAGAGTACACTTGAAATTGAGGTAGCGATTGTGGTGAGTGATGAATGAGTTAAATTGAAGTGAATTGAGGAATTATTTGGCTCCTGAAGAGTGTAGAGCCTCTTCCCATGGCCGGAAGCTTCTGGTCCCTTTCCAACCGATAGATCAAACTATCTAAGTGAGGCGTTTACAACAAGCATTCACCTAAAAATATGTTGATTTTACACCTAAGGAGATTTGATTTGATATGATTTTAAAGATATAAGATTCGATTTGATAGCTACGAGTTTTGTATTAAATTTTAGCTCTTCCGTGGAAAAAAATCATAAATTGCAACTCTCCCGTGGAAAAAGACTTACAACTGATTTTTTTTTTCTAGTAGCTGTGAAGAGGTTTAATGCCAGCGTGAGATAGGTATGTCGATTATGTGGACTAAGAAGTCCACAATAGAAGCCTATCGACTAATTACCACTAGGAATTATAACCATCTCACAGTTATTAAATCAGAATCTTGATTCTTATAATCCCCATCGGTGACAGTAATAATATAGTTTTTCAATTAATCAAATGGCGAAATATATTATTATTTTCATGTTAATTAATCACCGTCTAGTTGAATTGAAGAGAGTTTATCCTTGGATTATAATATTAACACACTTTTGACTTTTCAGGTCAATGGTATCATTATTGATCCAAGACTAATCACTTTATTACACACCTAACATGAATGATGGCTTTAATGGCGAAAGAATTGATCCCCTTCAACTTATCAGCCTAGTCACAATCATACTGCAACGATCGTGCTGGAGTTAAAAGAGAAATGTACGTGCATCATGCACATATACAGTGGGGCGGGGATGAATGAATGAACGAATGATTTTAATTATGTCCATGAGACCAGCCAGTCTATGGGACCCAAGAGATAAAATCAAAAAACCGCCTTTTCCAACACAACAAAACTGCCCCACCAAACTACTTATTGTTGTTTTCAATCTCTTTGCTGATTTTGTTTCTTCTGTTGTGAATTTTGGTTAGATAACTTGCTATTTTATCAATATTTTCCTCTTCAAATAGAGCCACTAATGATTTAACTTTTAACAAATTTGAGTAACAATACTTGATGTCCTCATAAGCTTTGCACTCTATAACGTAGTGCCACTCTGTCTCCACTAAACCCGAAGAGCAAAAACAACAAATTCTATCTTACCACCCCTCTTTCGGTATTTTCCATCTTCCCATTTCACATCTCAAATGATGTGAGCTAGTTTTCAACTGAGCTATCAACATTTTAGCCTTCCATTTTATATTTTCCCCTTTTCATCTTGACCTTTCTTGTAGTCCCTCATAAGCTATTGTCACATCTAGCTGCTTTGTCACACTGTAAGGATATTTACTGTGTTTTGGTTATAGATGAAACTGCTAATAAATTTCGACCTAGCCCCTAACTATTGGGTTGGTTTCATACTTATGTTGAGTCCACATTTAAAATGGTTTGAGTCACAACCATGCAATTATGTCAAGATCCTACTTAACAAAGGCCATTATTCATTCCAACCCAATTTAGGAATTATTATGATGGGGTCAGATATCTCCTTACCTAATGTTTGACTGCAACACTATCCTGTAATTAAGATGCCGGTGAGAATGGAATGCCAATCTAAATGCCTTAGGATTTATTTCTACTTCACCAACAAGGAGTTGAACCCTATATGCTATGTTGTTTTCTTTTTCTCCCTGCTGGTTTTTTTAGCAAGCTGATTCATAAGGGGTTGCGGTAGTGAAGGGAAGGCATGGATAGTTTATAGTAATAGATGATTCTGGTGACTCAAAGGTCAAGTGGTGAAGAAAGAAATTCCAAACCTAAACAATCAGAGGATTGATATCCTCCTTCAGTCATAGAAGAAAGCCAACGCCAGAATGTATCTTACAACCTTGACGATTTCTACAGACGTGTTCATTTTATGAACTCTTTTTGAGTTCACAAGAAATCTATTTTTCTATCACTTTCTTTACTATAATGGCTGAGTGGTATTATTATTATTATTGGCTTTGTAAAGGAAAATACATCTTAGAGCTGTTGTTCAGTGATGGGGAAATACATGTGTTTATTATCTTCCCAACATCATTTGTATTTATTTATTTATTTACCTATCTATATATATATATTTATATTTATTTATTGTGTTAATGGAGGAACTCCTCTTGGTTATATTGTGTTCTTAAATCCCAAAATTTCCACACATAAAAATTATATTCATATATTTTAAACAGCGTATAACTAACAAACAAACCCTAAGGTAATTTTTGGTTATGGTGAGATGAATGTCCTTGTTCCTTCTAGATACTTTTGGTGGAATGACCCACTAATTGCTTGGGTAAGTCAAGTGTATGGAGAGTTAATAGGATTAGTTGGATGCCATTGTTTTTACTAGATTCTTTAGGTAGCATACTGATTTATTTTACTTTGTTTTGTTCTAAATGTATACATTTTTGCATATATTACTATATCATTTAACAGTCACTGTTATACACTATTCATGTGTTATACTCTTAATACATATATAATGAATATAAATCCAAAGATATTCATTTTAATTAGATATTTGACAAATTCATTTATTTTGGGTAATGGATATATTTGATTCAAATAACAAAATAAAAAAGTACGTCTAAAAAAATAAGCTTTAAATTTATGTTTCACAACTCAACATTATACATTTATGTATTTACCTTCCAATATTTGGTTGTTAGCATATGCAAATTTATGAACACACAATTTGCATTTCCATATTTGGGGAGCTACAATTATTTCGCTCAAAACCCTCTTAATATCCACCTCAAAATTTAACAAAGGAAACTTTTATTTTTACTCTGAATTAGTTTCTTTGATGCAGAAAAAAATCAATATTACAAATAATAATTATAGATTTGATGGTCAGCATACCAATGAAATAACCCTTTCTTCATCTCCTATTTTTCAACAAAGTACTATCTCTTTCCATGATACAAAGGTAACAACAAAATGATTGCTCTTTATATTGTGACATTTTACAACAAACATCATTTATTCAAGTTCTTATCTCTACAATATTACCTAGAAACAAAATAAATAACAATCATTATAGAAATGCTTGCTCTCCACCCTACCGTAATGGCATCATGGAGCCTCGTGGGCTCTAGCCATACCCCTGAGCAAGGAATTTTTATTTTTTTCAGCTCCATGATGATAAATGGAGCATTTTCTCTCTTTTTTAAAAAAGAAATAACTAACATAGCACAAATTTCATGCATCTAAGTTCTCTACTTTCTGTTTTCAATCATGATCCATATACTATGTCACCTTTTTACTATCAATAACAAGGGTAAGTGAAAATAGGAAGAACTTATCTCTTTCTTTTAGGTGAAGGAATTGAAATCTTTTATCTCTTTTTTTCTCCTCCAAGCCAAGCCATCCTGAACCACCATCTTTCGAAAGAGGTGGACTTCTCTCCTCTTCTCTTTTCTTCTACCATCTCCACTCAAGTTATCCAAGAGGAGAAGTGGGTAGCACCCCACTCCTCCCTCTCGCAATATATAGAAGTTTCACAAATTGCAACTCTTGGATGGGTAGGTTACCTCTCCCATCAGTGAAGGTCATTTTTCCTCTTAATGAAAACATGCATTTGGACAATCACCCCATCCTTTTCTCAAAATTCGTCACTCTCCATTATGAGAGATTTTTAGGGGTCAAATCATGTTGTAGGGGCACTATTGTATGCTCACTTGACCCCTACTACTATGGTATAGATCCTAGGGGGTTTATTTTTGCACCCAAACTCAAAAATTTGACCAACAACTCTTATTAAAAGCCCACTCAAGGTTCCATCCGAGTTTCAAACTTAGCTAGGGGTTTCCAAGACTTAATCCCCACTTACACCTCACATGAATCACAGCTAAACTCCCTCACAACCTTAGTCTTCCAATTAACTCTACTTGTTTCTAGGCCCTCAATGGGGGTCAAATTTATATCCTTGTGAAGAAGTTTTTTTGATTCGCTCTTGATGGTTCTCCCTTGTCATGCTAACATTGTTGCCTTCTTGCACATTACCAACACGGTTGTAAGTATCGATTGTGTATCACATTAATCTGTTAGCTGAACATTCTAAGCTTTAACTATATAATCATCCATATAGAATGTCAATTTGCATTCCATGGTATACAAGTGTGTTCCATCTTCATGGTAGTGACAATAAAACATAATGTCAAAGTGATATACAAGAGTATTGCCAAGAGATCACCTTATTTATTATCCACAATTTACTTACTCATCAATTCAAGAAAAAAATAAGACAATGGTTGTATTAAGTACATACGAGGTGGGGTCTTACATTTTGGAGATTATCTTGCAACTCTCTAGTAAAAAATTATCATGAGAAGAGATAATATGTTGAAGTATGCAACAAGTCTCTATGAGGATAGCCTTTCAAATCTTAGCTTGTTTTTCCTTGGTGGATACAATTGATGGTAATGTTGGTTGTTGCTCTTCGCTACTTGAGCTTCCACTTGAACAACTAATGTGTTGACCATAGCCCATGGGTTGTATAATTTCTACTTGCTTATTTTTGGTGGAGGCAATTGAGCGTGGTGTTATTTGTTGTCTATGGCCACTAGGTTCCCCATGTAAATAATTAGTGTGTTGACCATAGTCCATGAGATGTATAAGCTCTTCTAACTTTGGAAACACAAGACTAATGATAATGTTCTTTACACTATTATTATCCCTACCCACAATGGTGGCAATTCCTCTCCCAGCATGGTGGATAACATATGGAGATGGATGATGACTCAAAAGCTCCAAAATATTTTTACAAAAATTTATTGTGATAACTTCTCCACCATCACAAATATTCACAACAATAAAGCAATATTTTTCCAATATGTGTTCATCTTTGTCAAGGTTAAGAAGGTTGAGTATGTAATACCCCTCTGTTTTGGATATTTGGATCGGCAGTGTTCCTTTGTAATGCTCTGTTATGTTTATGATGTGATTTTAGAACTTGGTTACTTTTGATCGCAATTGTTAAACGACATGAAAGCTATATTTTGATGTGATGTTATTTTACTCTGATGCGATCTTTTGGCATGTTTTGGATTAACTTAGAAGATATTTGATTAAATGATGTTTTATGCTGTTGATCATATCATTGATGTTAGATGCGTCAGTGAGTGATATTGTATTGGTGAAGGGGACGTGATTGTATCACTCACTTGCGAGCGCCCTACAATTCTGAGATCACCCCTTCATAGTGTGTTTGATCATATTATATATATATTGCACATTCGACATGCTCTTTGTTGTAGGTTGGCAGGTACATGACATCGACTCCACTTGGTTCACAGGTTTGAGTGTGTCCATTGACCAACAGTAATCGATTGGGAGATAGTAGCTAGGTTTTTCGTGCCAAGTCATCACCCTAGTCATAGTGTGTTGTCGGGTTGTTGTCGGGTTAGTTGTTTTAATTTGGTCATTTTCACCTTGAGTATTTATTTAATTTCAAATTATAAAGGTTATTAAATGTTAGGTGTAGTTTAATTGATGATTAAATATATTCAGTTGCAATGTTGAAATATGATTTATTTTATTGATTTATTTGATTTAATTAATAAAATAATTATTGGGTTATTGATTGATTTGATTAATTAATAAAAATTAAATTGAGTTTAATGGTTAATTGGATTAATGGTGATTTTAATTAAAATAGTTGTTTTGGCGTTATTATATATTAGTTTCAAATTGAAATTGAAAATGGAAGTTAAATTGGATATTTAAGATTTGATTAAAATAAAAGTAAAAACCTTGGTTAAATAGTTAGAGTTAAATTAAAATAAATAAATAAATGTTAATGTGTTTTAATTCCACTTTTGAAAAATTGTTGAGAAAATCATTTATTTGCAACTTTGAAATGCTTTTGTTTTAATGAATTTGGAAAATGCATGAAGCTTGAATAAAAAATTAGAAATTGGTTTTAGAATTAAAAATTAGAAATATTCCCCACATGTTTTTAAAATATATTTGGTGAGTGGGATTTTTAGAGTTTTTGACCAATTTGGGGAAAAACCCTATTTTTGATAATGGAATCTCATCTATGTTTCAATTTTTCAATTTGGGGAAAAATTTTCTTGGCTATGGTTTTTGCTTGGATTTGTGAAGAGGATGGAGATTTTTGCTTGAGTTGGATTCAATGGAGGAATTGGAAAACACCATGGTTGAAGGCTTCAAACTTTGGAGAAAAATTAGGTTCCTCTTGTTCTTACTTTGTTCATTTTAAAAATAGTTTAAATCCTTGTTTTGGGTTGTTTGGAAATCTTTGTTTGGCTGTGTGAAAATCTTTGAAATATAGTTTGGATTCAAATAAAAACCCATGAAAATTCATTTCAAAACTAGCGATAGATCTTGGAAGGGATTCAAATGAGAAGATTTAATTTATTTGTTAAATTGGGGAAAACCTAGAAAAATTCATCATGTTATTATGCTTAAAATTTCTTCTTCTCAATCTTCTCCTCAAGAGAAATTTGCCCAATCTGACTTTGAAAATGAAAAAATTAAGACATATATATAGCTTTTGAGTTCTGGAAAATTTCTTATTTTTGAAATTTTGTTTATACTGGTAAAATTCGTCATTCACAAGGGGAGGGTTTTTTATTTTCATTTTTATACGAAATTGAATAAATTAAAAAAAAAAAAAATTGATGTGGGGGCAGCCCACAGCCACCCCCCATCCATGGGGGCGTTGGTTGTGCAGCGCTCCCCATGGCTAGGGAGGGGCTGCAAGGTAGCCACCACAGGGGCTACGTTGCAGCCAAAGGCCTTTGGCCTTTATTTATTCCAATATAAATTTGCTTTATTAAAAAAAAATCAGTTTTAATTTTATTTTTATATTATAATATATATATAATATATATTGATTTTGATATATATGTAATATATATTTATTATAATATATATATATATATATTATATATATATATATTAATTTTAAATTATATAAAGAGTATATATATATATATATTTAATGTTTTCTCTTCTTTCCATTAAGTGGTAAATTAGAATGTTAAATTGGTTGTTTTAAATAAATATATTTAAAGCATAATTATATTTAAATTGGTTCTATTTAAATATAATTTATTTAGGTAGTTTATTTTATCATTAAGTCAAAATAAATGGAGTTCTTGTAATCAATCGATTTTATTTAAATTTTGTTTTGATCGGGAAATCTTGGGATTTTAAATGATATTCTAGAGGTACGCATTTAAATGATATTTGAATACCTAAAAATAGAACTTAATCTAAAATGATTATCGCATTGGTATTGAAGAAATGAAAATTGATGCTTGATCAAACGTTTTAATTAGAATATTGATTTCAATTAATTTATTTATTTATTCCATGTTGAAATATGGACTAAGTGATTTAATTAAAAATTTAGTCGATTTATTAATGCGAATTTGAAATAAAGACTAATTTATTTGGTCTAAATGTCTATTTATCAAAATGTTCCAATTATAGAATACAATTGAGAAACTTAGAGATTACGAATGCTTTATTTAATCAGATGGTCTAAACCATTAAATTGTTTGATTAGGGAATATAATTGCGATACTTAGGGTTAACGAATGATTTATTCTAATCAGATGACTTTATTTGTCAAATGTTGGACTTGTTTATAATTTGGTTTTTATTATTGCTGGTAATTGAGACAAATGAAATTAAATGGATAGATTTAATTATAGATTATCTTAAGATGATTTTGTTACGAAGTAGAAGCAAAAGTGGATTTTATATTCAAATGATTGATTTAGAACGTAGAATTTTAATAGTCAAATGGTATATTTTAAAAGATAGATTTTAAATAATCAAATGCTTTTATTTTAAAGGTTGATTTTAGTAAGATATGTGATTGGGAAAACGAAATATAATTATTGGTTTAAACTCCTTAGGTTGTCAATGTGCTTTGAGCTACTATTGAGTTTGTGTGAATAATGTTGATTATTACTTAATTTCTTGTGCGACACAATTGATTGACTTAATATTTATTCGAAATGATATGTTAATCAAGAGGTTTTATTTAAGTATATGCGCCTGTAACTTAGAGATAAATGAATGCTTTATTTTAACCGAATGAGTTTATTTATTAAAATATCTCGATTATGAAAATCACTGTTAAACGTAGAGTTAATGATTGATTATGTTAACCAAAAGACTTTATTTATTAAAACATTTTGATTAGGGAATTTAATTGTGAAATTTAGAGTAATTGAATGGTTGTTATATATTTCAACATCGTGAAATGAAATTAGTGTATTTGATTGGATAAATGCAAGTCATGAAAACTGTGTTTGACTGGATTTAGGAAATCCAAAAATTAGCTTACTTAATTGTCTGAAATGTTTTCAGTGTTTGATTGTTTGTCTTCGATGTTGAGGAATTAGAATGAATGTTTTTAAAGTCTTCCAGATAGGGGTTTGTTTATTGGTATGGGTTGTTGTTATGTTAGTCAACTTTTGATGTGTCATGGAAAATGTGCATAGTTACACCAGGTTGTTGCACCTGGTTATCACAAACGGGGATGGTGTGTGCCTCCTTGGGATTAGGAGAGGGTTACGTAATTTGTGCCTCCTTTGGAAGGAGTGGGTTTTGTATTTTGGTTTACTCTAGTGTTTGGAGTGGGTTTTTGTGACTTTGTTTTCCTCCAGTGTTTGGAGAGGGTTTGACCTTGTTGCCTCCAGTGTTTGGAGAGGATTTTGACCTTGTTGCCTTCAATGTTTGAAGTGAGTCTCCTTGATTTGTTACCTCCTTGAAATGGAGAGGTCGTATTTATCTAGTTACCTATTGTGGTTTTCACCGTGTGTGTTGTCTTAGAAGAGTGGCTTGCAATGGGGGCCGACACACAAAGTGGTGTCAGGGATAACCCTTTGCAAGTTGGTTAATTCAGTGATAACGAAATAAACTTTTAGAAGCTTAGGTTGCATCAAACATTAAACAATATTAATTATGCCTCGCTCATGGACCCAAGGGCTTGTTTTAGACTTGGGATGAGACGAGAAGGCCTGGAATGGCAAGATCATCTATCTCGTCTTCACAAGAGGTATTTGATTCCGCATGAGTGAGCATGGGTGCCGGGATTTCGATAGAGGCTACCAGGATAACCCATGGTGTGGGGGCTAGAGCCTAGGAATATTCCTAGAGGATATCCCTTGATGAGCTATGTGATGACACTCTTCCTAAGTCAATAATTTGTACTTGGTATTTGTGACACTCTTGATCTATTCTATGTCTGGAAGCAATGTAACCTATATTAGTGATGTGTGAGTTGTACTAGAGTTGTTGGTTTGATCCTTCAATTCATGTGATGTGGTACTCGTATTTATTTCGTATCAGTTTTTTGTAGCCTTTGTCTAGTGGTAGATGGTCTTGTGTAGGAATTCCTTGTTACTATCTCCTAGCACGGAGAGAGTGGGACCTTTGGGTTCCACGTGGTCGGGTGGCACATGCATCTTAATCTGTTGGTTCTTCTTCTTGTTTGTGTGGTCGTGATTTCCAGTTGGAGAGCTCGTGGGAATCATTTTCTTCTCATGCCTTGTTCTCTCAGTACTTATTGTATTTTATTACCCCTCATTTGTTATCGAGGTGGAATTTGTAATATGTTATCATACTTGTTGGATTTACCTCATTCGGGGAATGAGTGTTGTAATCAGGTTGTAAGTTATATTATTGGAATCAAGAGGTATCTCATACTCTTGGATGTAAATTATTATGAATAGAATGTATGTGAACTTTAATTGTTAAGTAATTATGGTATGGTTTTAATTCATGTTCTGTGTTTGGTTTAAGTAACATAGTCTCGCAACCTTAGGGGATTGGTTGGAAATGGTTAGTGAACTTGTATGATTAATTGTTCCTTTAAAAAAAAAAAAATAGTTCGTTTGTTTAGTATTTGCTTCCCCTAGGGTTGCGTGGTGAGGTGTTACATGTCACTTGGGTGAGGAATATACATATCGACAAAGTCAAAGGCATCAGAATAGCGTCTCACCAAATGGGGTGTCTTGTTGACCGGCCGATAAGGATATACATCTCGGTAAGACTAAAGGGTATTCAGAATGAGGTCTCGATGAGTACCTCCGGTCTCGCCGACAAAGCACAAGGGAATTATATCAATAGCTATCGGAGTAAGGTTATACAATCCTGCCGACTCAATATGTCATGCCGAAATGATGTTTCATCGGTGAGAGAATGATATTGTCACGGCGATCAAATGTGAACTTAAGGAAATTTCTCGGTGAGACATTTGGCATGGGTTTGAGTCTTTTTGAAGATTCATAGTCTTTCCAACGAAATTTATTTCATCAATAAGATTAATTTCATCGGCGAAAGAGTGTGTTTATGTCTCAGCGACCAGAAGGATACCTACGGGGGCATAGCGGTATGACGGTATCATTTATGGGGCGTCTCCCCAGATATGAGTTCATGACAAAACCGCGGAGGATGCGGGATGGCTAATGATTATAGCGTTGAGATCCGTATGACTACAATATGTCTCCATGAATGTCTCATGATTTGTTAGTGAAGCTCAAATGCAAGCTGTTGCTATGGAAGCATTGGAATGCGAAGTGATGTGTCTCTTCAGATGCAGATGTATAAATACTCATTCTCAATTGTAAATAGAGGAGACATTAGAGATAGATTAGGTAGGAGGATAGGAATAGAATTTCCACAGAATAGGGACTATGATGTATGATTTCAAAATGGAGATTTTAATGAGAATTAGTTGATGTTGCAGCTCATTTCTGGTGTCAATTGTCTATTGAATTTATTGAAAGTATTATTAAGTTGTCTCCAAGATTGATGCTTTCTGTTTGTTTAAATTGATATATAAAGTTTATATTTAGTTTATCAAGGCACATTTGTTGTATTTGTGTGGTTAATTAACTGGTTCTTTCAAGAAGAGATTAAATCCTTTTGATTAATCATAGTAATCAGGGAAATTCATCTAGATCATTAAGAAGATCTTAGTAATCACAGTCTTGCATGTTTATACAAGTTATAAACAAAACATATGCCAACAATTTGAGTGTTTTCTAGAAAGAGGTTGCTCATTGCTATTTCATTTGACTCCACATACCCAATAAGGCACTAGTCTCTGCATTTCTCACCATTAGATTCATTCATTTTCTTTACATTTGTTAACTGAACATATTAGGATTTAGTTTTGAATATCGCTATACAATTTATACCAAATTTGATTTCATTTGTCCACTCCTACTTGCCATTGTGGGAAAAAAATTTCAAGAGGAATAAGCACATTAAGTCTGCTTCATTCATATAGGTACACCCACCTAGGTCCTAGCTGACACCTAAAAGAGTAGAAGGTTTAAGCAATTTGCTTGTATGCATTTGCCCTAAAATGTATTAAAGTTGGCGTACTCTTGGTTACCCTTTACCTACATTTTTGAGAGCTATGAGGTTGTAGACTTTTAAAAGCCCTCATGACCAAGTATACCACACAAGTTGTGGGCCCTGTGTATACAAGCCACAGGTTGCACGCTTGCATGAGTATTTACTCATAAAATACCTCATAATCTTCGTTGTGGAATCCTAAATACATGGACTCATGAAAAATGGTAGGATATACACAACTAATGGAGGTATATTTAATAAAACATATGTAATATATATATAATTTTTATATATTCAATGAAACCCTTCGACAAATACTCATGGTGTATATTACAATATAAAACCCCACATTTTGTATATATCTACCTGTGTGACTGTATATACTTTCCAAAAATAGTAGGGATATGTGAATATGTCTTAGATTTATGTATATATCCTTATGACCAGTGTGTATATTTTGCAAATAGAGACTATCAAGCATAGTGAAACCTTTGGCAGTATACTCGTATGGATTTCTATACAACCGGTCATGGGGGCCTTAAAAAAATTACAGTAAGCAAAATATAGAAAATTTTATATCAAAATTCATCTCTCAGCCTTCTTGAGCACAACCATGAGGTTATTTTTCTGATTTGGGGCTCCTATAAAAAGTTAATTTTCAAACCCTCTTTAGAAAAACCCTTCACCTATAAATCAAACTCACAAAAACTTGCAAGGACAAGCATTAGAAGTAAAAATTCACGTCAGGTTTACTAAAATGTATTGCATGTAAATCATATAAATGAAATATGCATAGAATCTAGCTTAAACCAAACCAAATACATGTAAACCTCAAAAGATCAACAATAGTATGTTGATATATTGAAGACTTGGATGTGGTTGCTCATGATTGCAATATCATGATGATAGGATCAAGATGATTTAAGAGAAATTTCGACAACATAAGGATATGATGAATGAGGATTGATCATGGTGAGAGCAAGTGCCTCAATTTAAAGATTTTTTATGGGTAAATCAATGGTCAAGATGCATTGACTAAATGGAGGGTCAAGATTGAATGATATGATGGAGGCTTAGAAGTGTCACAAGAGGAAATGAGGTGTAAGATCAAGGTGTGCTCACAAATGTGTGAGCATTCATTTGAAAGAACATAAAAGAGACATGTCTATGACATGTGTAAGAGGTAGGGTGGCTTGGGAAAGTGGCATGTCTATGACATGTGTAAGAGATATGCTTCACACGTGTGAGAGAAATGCTCACACATGCGAGAAAGGGGTATGAAAGGTAGGTTAGGACACTTGGACATCACATGGTGACAAGTTTAGATCTTGATCCATGTACATGGATTCAAGGGCTAGGATTGAGTGGACAAAGATTGAGGGATAAAGTGGAAATAAATATTAGAGTAAAAGGTGGTGGGGATTTATTAGCATAAATTAATAATTAATTTAGTTGGAGGATTTTGGGATAAGGATACAATTAATTAAATAAATATAAAATTTATTTAATTAAAGGTGGTGGATGAGGGTAATGGATAAATCAATTAAATAAATAATAAATATTATTTAATTAAATATTAGGATAAGGGAAGAGGTTGTTATCCTCGAATCCAACTGGGCTTGATTCACAGGGTAACCCCCTACAAAATTGGTCCATCTCGTAGGTTCGTGCACTCTAAGCACGCAAAACAAGGAAACTTTCAATTTGCTTTTATGTGTGGTCTTGAGCCTCGAATCATTCCTTTAGGCCCTCTTCTTTCATCGTTTTCCAAAAAGCCTCAAAACAAATATTTTGTTGATTTTCACGTTTCGGTGATTAGAAATTTTTTTGCCCATGTAAGGATATTGTAGTGCCCCTACATGAGTAGTTTGAAATATTTTTGAAGTGTAGTGGCACTAATTTTTAGCGCCACTACACATCCTTCTATTCCCTACATGTAATAGCAGCATTTTTTTATGCCCTTACATTTTTCATTGTGTTTTTGAATTGTGTAAGGGCAGTGATTTTCACCGCCCCTACATTCTCCCACCCTTCGCACGCGCAAGAGTTAATGAGATTTTATTTCATTAACGTGGATTCATAAATGACCTTTAATTTCCTTTTAAAAGTGTTTTCAGTTTCATTTATGGTTGTTTAGCTGTGTTTTCTCCCTCTCCACTCTGCGATTTTGTGTGGACCTTCCTTCATTATCAAAGTGTGGATTTTATGGATAAATTTTTGTCACTATTTCAACTCTAGGGTTTACATTTTTTCTCCATCTTTCAAGTATGGTTTTTCCTCCCTTTTCTTTCGCCTCTTTGCTAGGGTTTTATTTGCTTGCTTTTTTATTCAAAATTAAGCAATATTTCTATTCAAGGTCATGATAGATTAATTGTTTTATTTCCTTTTCCTTTCTATTAGTGTTTACTTTTCTCCTATATGTTTTCTCTATGCCCTAGCGGCGATTCTTCATGCTTAGTTTTTTCTCACCATTGTAACCTTCGTTGTTCTTTATGAAGCTTTTGATTATTTTCGTCAAGTCATTTCATGATCTTTTTTATCATCGAAAATCTCCCAATACCCCAATTGCTTGACAAACTGTCGATCAGAGGTTTTCAAGTTTTTATGTTAGGGTGATATCTTCCACCGATATTGCATGTGAAACCCATTCCAAGTTATATGCATAGGAGTTCAAAAACTTCACCTCTGCATGTTCGGTGTCTTCCCAACTTCAAAGTCTGTTGATGTAGTGGTGGGTTTTTTTCCCACCACCGCATTACTTTTCCATGTGCCCTATTACATGTCATAGCACTAATTTTTAGCACCTTGACAATTTGAAACCTTCATCATTATTGCGATGTAATAGAGGTAAAATTTACCACTTCTACATGTAACCTGTCGACCTATCTCATAGTGTAAAGGCGGGATTTTTCGCCGCCAATGCACAAGGTAACCTTCCCAATATGTCAAGGCAATGATTTTTAACGCCCACACATGAGTCTACTTAGTTTAAAAAGATGTTGAAGCATTGAAATTCATCGCTTTTACAAATAATATAACTTCCCCAAGATGTCAAAGCACTAAAAATTTCCGCCAATGCATTAAGAACTTCCAACAATTCCAAGGCAATACAAGCGTGGCATTTTTCATTGCCACTGCATTAAGTGAATTTCCCATGATGTAAGGGTGTTGAATTTCAACACCCTTGCATAAAAATTTGAAAATTTTACTAACAATCAAAATCCTCCCAAAATGCATTATGAACTATGTTCCTTTCGTATTTACTCAATTTTCCATGCTCCATTGCTCATATCTACTCGCCCCAAAGTGCTCACTTGGCTTTCCGCGTTCCCTCACTTCCATAATGCATATTCTCTTAATGTTGAAAAATCTTTTGTTTCCATGCAGTTATCTCCTATCAAGTGTTCCTCAAAAGCATTCTTTGGGAGAAATCAGTGATCTTTTGGTGTGTTTAATGAAAATAGAGGAGTCTCCTTCAAGCAAGAAAGAAAAGATGAAGTATAAATATCAAGGCATCTACCCACCTACAGTTGTCACATCCAAGATCAACGAGATCAAGGATAGTAAGATAGAACATCTTGACATGCAATACATTTGTTGACAGGACAGAAAAGCAACCCTTGGATAAGGATTTAGAGGTAATTGTTCATAGCAATCTACATCGGGTAGCCTCTTTTCCAGTAGCAGCACATTGTCTAGAATTTATTCTACAAGTTATTTCACATTATGT
The DNA here is from genome assembly GCA_007258455.2 of Sequoia sempervirens. NCBI lineage: Eukaryota > Viridiplantae > Streptophyta > Pinopsida > Cupressales > Cupressaceae > Sequoia > Sequoia sempervirens. The sequence continues at coordinate 7,887 of VDFB02126900.1, read as the reverse complement.
TAGATATGAAAAAAGTGTTAGAGACTCTTCAAGACAGATTATGATGAGGTTGGATGCAAAAAAAATTGATGTAGTTTTCAAGGTCCCAACCATGGATAAGTATACAAATATGTCTATTCAAAATGCCTAGGAGGCTTATGACAGGTATCAAAATGAATATAAGCAGTTGATCAACACAAAATGGTTAAAAACTCCAAGGCCTACCATTTCAAGATGGCCTAAAAGTCTTCCACATAGTGACTTCAAAGAGGATGTTTGTGATGTGATCACTCTTTTAAGTAGAGTGAAAGGATTGCCAATTTCATCAAATTTCCAAGAATGGATGTATGAGTACATCATGATCATCAAGAGAAATAAAACTCACATTAAATGGGGTGCTCAAATCAGTGATGAAATTCATGAACAACTTATCAATGTGCATTCTACCTTGAAGTTCTATATGACCTCATATCTAGTGTATGCTACTGCTATGAGACAATATCTAGGTCTATTCTACCCTTAATGGAGTTATGTAGACAAGTTATCAAATTGCACAAAGAATTCCAGGCCATTCATAAGATAGGTATTAGGTTTCCAATTTATATTGGAAGGTATTCAATTCAAAGTGTACAGAAACCAAAGCAATAGCCTCAGAAATGTAAATTATAACTATAAGGACATACAGATATAGACATGATTTTGATTATAGGAAGTAAAGGAAAAATAAAAAGTCACAATCATGTTTATCATAGAACCTTATGGCCAAAGTGTAGGGATGACAAGATATCAGGAAAATGGATTTTTGTAGACTTACTGTTGAACAGATCATTGATCTGGGCTTGGCGGATCTTCCAAAATACTTTAAAGATCCTAGAGATATCTTAGATGTTTCTTATGATGACAAAGAGATAACAAATAAGTCCTTGCCTCTTATCCAATGGTCCAAAAAAGAGAATACTTATATTCAACAAAGGATCACTCCCATTTTGAATAATACAAGTGAATGGTTACAAAGGTGAGGATTTCAGTTGAAGCCTTTCAGAACAAAGTCTAAGGGTGACATATCAAAAGGTGAAGCCAGTTGATAGAGGGCCAAAAATTGTATTTACTTATGGGAAGATTACAACACAAGTTGTTGAAGAGGAGCAGACTACCGAAGCAGGGCAACCATCTAGAGAAGAACAAGAGCCTGAATCAAAGGAGCGACATGAAGAAGAAGAGGAAGGTGAAAGTGAAGAATCTGGAGAAGATGAATAATTAGAGGAAGATCAAGAAGAGGAGGAAGGTGGCGAGGAAGAGGAAAGGCATGATGAAGAAATGTGGTTGTCTCCACAAGAGAACATCATCACCTATCATTGCCACCACACTTCACACTCCTCCTATTCCCACTTCTCCTCCACCTCCTCTTCCCACTTAACCCCCACCTACAACTGGTTTGCATGCACTTAAAGTAACAATACCCCCCATCAATGCATTCAAATCATTATACTCCTTCTGTGGGATCAATTTTGCAGAGTATTGATGTTACCTCTAGTTCTCCATCGTCAATTCCAAGTTTGTCTTCACCATCATTTGGCATTTCCTCACAAGTTGAGTTTGATCGGTTCATGAGAGAATCATTTCAAGATGCATTGAGTTTGTAGACTCCTAGAGTAGTGATGACTGAGACAACACCAATCATGAAAACAACAGTTGTTCCTCTAGACACAGGTGCACCACAAGAATTGGCGATAGGTCAAGAAGTTAATGTTTTCTCCCTTCCTCCATGGTTAGCTTCAAAAGCATCAAAGTGGAAGAAGCAAGTGGTTTCTCCTAATGAAGTAGATCTTCAGGAGATATGTCTTCCAAAACCCAAGGGGAAGAAGTCAAAAATTCACTCTAGGTTGCACATGGATAAATTAGGATATAAGTATGTGGATATTGCAGCACCACCACAAGGTAAGAGTGAAGTCAACATGGAGGATTACACCATCATGAGGATCGAACTTGGGAATATTACACATGCAAGTGCTAAAGATGATGCTCAAGCATCCTTAACCACCTTGATGGAGAAGTTTGATAAGTTGGAGGAAACATTGAACATATACAAGGAAAGGGCTTAACATTATGCTTTGGTGTTGAGAAATATCACAGGGACTTCAAAGAATTTGCAACCAGTGGTAATGATGAGAATTGAGGAACCAGTTGTTCAAAAAGTTGAAAAGTATTATTCTAAAGGTAAAATTGTATATGAGTTTGTTGATAGAATAATGGAAAAAGGTTCACAACTCATAACCATTGTTGATGAAAGGATTGCTTAAATATCCACGATGAAGCTAGAACTGGATAAGACAGAAAGTACTCTTCCTATGGAGTAGAAGGAAATGGAGTGCAGTCTTGAGTCTTGGTTGCAATTGAAAGAGATAAAATTGAGCAAGTTAGTGGAGATTGGGATCATTCCCAACAAGGAAAAGTATGTGGAGATTAAAGAGTCTATCAAGAATCGCATACTTGTCATTAAGAATCTGATCAAGGATGCTCAACAAGTACAAGAAGATGTTGAAGAATATCATGTTATCTTGGTGAATAGAATTGAAGAGCTGCCCAAGAGGCATCTTGATGAGGATCATACATTTCTCTCAGAAAGCGAGATTGTCCAAGTTTACAAGGAAGCTATCCAAAAACAAGTGGAAGATGAAACATTTTCATTGGCTTCAATGGATGTTTTCTGTGACATATAGTTAACCTTGGACAATCTCAAGACACATCTAGATAGGTGTAAGAATATTTGTTCTGCTATAAAGAATTCTATGACAAAGGTTCACACAATCATTGACTATACCACTAGATTGGATGAGGCAACGATGCGGGAGATCATGAAGAAATATGAAGATTTCCAAGCCATCATTGAAGACTATAGAATGACTTTGTGCCTCTGTGAGCCTTCTTGTTACTTATCTTTTATCATACTGGTACTCCTAGACTTTTCTTTGACAAGTTAGAAGTATTGGGAATCACTCACTGCTTAGGTTTTATTTAAATTTGTATCGCATCAAGAAATAAAAACCGTGAAACATTGTAAACATGTTCTCTGAAAAAAAAGAGAATCATGAATGTGACACACCCCTATATGATTAGTGTAGTGCAGATATTGTAAAGCTTAGAATAGTTTACTTTAGTTTTGGTAAGCAGTAAGAAGGGAACCTTCCCTTTTTGAGAGGAGAGATTTGATCTCACAATAACTATGGCTGAAAATCAAGTTTTGTAATCTGTAAAGAGATTACAAAATTTTTACCCAACAGTTTTTTGGTGACTCCACTGGGGATCGAAGCACATAATCAAAGCCTCACGCTTTTGATTGAAGTGAATAAGCACTCCAATTTCTTATTGTGGGCTTGTACATATTTTGTTGCTAATATTTCTTTCATTTTAAGTCTACATTCTAGCTGACATAAGTTATACACAAGGTTTAAGGGCACAAGGTGTGGTGGACCCGTTTTTCCAGTTGTTGCAGCAACATAACATTCTTCCTTCTCCTCCGTGAGCAAGGTCACTATTACAATGTACTGCAAGTTATCCTCCATGAAGGTTAAGATTACCGCTTCCCAATGAATCTTCTATCTTCCATAGAGTTCCAATTCAAGTACCTGCCATTCAAATCGCTATGGCTCAACCACCACCTCCTAGACCTTGGGGAAATGCTTTTGGTCCTCTTAGTTTGGTAGGCCCTTTACATGAGCTTCCACATATTTCATGAAAGAATATTCTAAAATTCTATGGCGATGGAAAGCAACACCCTGATGAACACATTACTGCCTTCTACATTGTTTGTGGTGTTCTTGGCGTTGAACATGAGGATGTTGCTATCATATTGTTCATCCAAACTTTGCAAGGAGTAGTTGCAGAATGGTTCTACACTCTTGATCCTACTGCAGTTACTAATTGGAATACTCTCTACACCAAGTTTGAAGAAAGGATCAAACTTGTTGAAGATGCACACACCTTGTTGGCGCAGCTTACAACCATGAGAAAAGAGGCCCATGAACCCATGCGTGAGTTTGTGGCAAGTTTAACAAGCTAGTGAAAAGGATTCCCACATAGGCTAAACCAATGCCCCATAATCTAAAGTGCTTCTTCATCAATATGCAACTTACGGAAGTAAGCTTCTTGTTGTGTAGGGTAGTTATTTCGGATCTTGAAGCTGCCCAAGCGCTAGCAACAAGTGTTGAAGATGATTTGATACTTGCTGGAAAAATTAGAACAAATACAAATAGAAAAGAGCAAGCATCAAATTCTTCAACTTCCAATACCAACTATAATTTTGTTGATCCTATGGTTCAAAGGTTGGAAAATGAAATTTTGGCTTTGAAGAAGCAAGTTTCTAATAATAATTCCTACAAGGATATTCCAAAGACTTTCCCTAATTACTCTGGAAATAGAAATCAAAATCGTCTTCCTACACCACAAGGAAGGCTTGCTCTGGAAGCTCCACCTACCAATGCGATAGTGGGTATTATGAAGAAGAGCAAGATGAGTACGCACAACCAGATTATCCCATGGAGGAAAACATTTATTTATTTCAAGATGAAGAAATGGATCCAGCTGGCGACACAAATATTAGCTATTCACAAGTAGCGAACAAATCTGATGATGAGGACTTGGTGACTAATATATATGTTGTTTTCACGTGGTCACAACAAAATTAGCTTGGTCAAGCTCAAGCTGCTGCTCCACAAGCCAAGGACAAGTCGTCAGTAACCATTGCAAAAAGAGGATCTCCTTTGCCTTGGCAATAGAAAGACACAACAAATAAACAAGTGCTCCTCATCCTCCTCATGTAGTTCCTTCTGTCCCAAAGGCCAATGTCCAGGTTCCTAAGACTAGCGTTCCTTTTGATAAACCCATAAATGAAGTTACCACGTCTTCTTTGCAAAGTTCCTTCCAAGCTTTTGACATTATTGACCATGCAAAGAGGACAAAAATCCAAATGTTCAAAGTGAAATACCTCGAGGAAAGTTCTAACCAATTTGACAAACTTGTTAAGTTTGTTAGAGATAAGGGAATCATTCCTAGTAGGGAATCCACCTCAGACGTTCCTACTGCCCCAAAACCAAAGCCTCCTCAGAATGACCTAGTTATTGTGCCACCAACTACTTCTAGATGAATTGACCTGTTCTATATTTCTCTACTTGTTAATGGTTTTAAGATAAGTAATTATGTCATAGATTATGGTGCATTCTGACAATGTGATGCCAACCAATGCCTTGGGTTTGAATCTTACAAAAACTTTTGGCGGTTGTTTCTCTATGGAGAACAAGCAAGTACCTCTAATTGGGTAGATCAAGGATGCGCAGTTTGCCTTTGCTGCATATCCAAAAAAGAAGATCAAGATGACAGTCTTGGTGGTAGATGTCCAAGCATCTTATGGTATTCTACTTGGTCACAATTTTTGTAAAGATGTTGGAAGAGAGCTTAACATGGACATGTCAGAGGCTAGGATACCCATAAAGGGTGTGATGCAAAAGTTGGTTCCTGAAAGGGAATCAAAATTCTCAATAACTAATCCGATGATCCGAGAGCTCAAATTTTATTTGAGTCTTTAGGTGTTGGAACTTATTATTTGGAAACTAATGAAGATGTTGAATCTTCAACAAGGAATACAAGACATGAGTTACAAATTGTTGGCTTTTCTCCATTGGAAAATGAATCATCATCAAATGATTTGTCCATCTCAGATTATGAAGCTTCATCAAATGATGAGGCCATGGATTTTGATACTGTCAACCTTAGTGATCCAAATGTTGTTTGGGTGATTGAGTTTGATGGCAGTTCCTCTTCTACCAGTTCAAGAGCCAGAATTGTTTTTGTCTCTCCAAGAGGGAAGTCTTTCCTTTTTCTTTCAAATTACAATTTGACAATACTAATAACACGGTTGAATATGAAGCTTTGTTATTAGGTATGCAAGTTGCAAGTAAGAAAGGGATCAAGAATGTTCATTCCCAAGGTGATGTTGATTTGGTAGTCTACCAGATAAGGAATTTTTACCAAACCAAGAATGAAAGACTAAGGCATTACTGTAATCTCGTTTGTGATTGCATTGAGGAGTTCGATGCTTTCAACATTTATGTAGTTCCAAGGGAATATAATTACAGAGCTAATTCATTGGCAGTCTCAGCCACGCTCCTAATACCACACAAGTATTTTCATGGTCCTACCTATACCATTGAGTTGGTGTTTCACCCAAGTGTTCCTGATAACTCGAACAATTGGAAAATTTTCAATGACGATCATCAAATCATCACTTTTCCGGAGAAGGCGGAAAACTTTGAGGAGTTATACTTCGAAGGTAGTTATTCTCCACCAATAGAATCTATCTTCGAAGTTGATCCAGTTACAGGTGAAGAATTTCTACAGCTCAAAGGAAATAAAATTCCCAAGGGGTTGGTATCCCTTGAAATACTTTTTGACAAGCATGATCATTATGCCAAAAAGCAATAGTCTAACTCCTATTCATCAAATGAGATTAAGCAGATCCTAAGATGGTGAATATCGAAAAATGTTGCACAGTTGAGGAGAAAGAACAGTTTGTCGACTTACTACAGAAATATATGGATGTCTTCGCATACTCATATGAAGATTTGAAGTTTTTTCGTCCAAAGGAGGTGTAGCACGAAATTCCACTCAAAGTTGGAGCATTTCCTTACAAGTAGAAGCAAAGGCAATACAATCTGAAGATTTCTGGAACTATCCTTGCAGAGATCCAGAAGATGCTTAACGCATGAATCATATTTCCTATTCACCATTCAACATGGATAGATAATAGTGTTCCTCTTCACAAGAGGAACAGTGAGATCCGCATCTGTGTGGATTTTCAAAATTTAAATCAGCTATCACTGAAGGACAATTATCCTCTTCCAATGATGGATCAAGTTCTTCAAACGGTGACCGGATTTAAGATGCTATCTATGTTAGATGGTTTCTCCAGTTAAAAATAGATAGAGGTCAGTCTGGATGATCAACACAAGATTTCCTTTACAACGCCATGGGGTAATTTTTCCTATCACAGAATGTCTTTCGGTCTTATCAATGCTAGAGCCACGTTCCAATGGGCTATGAATCTGGCTTTTTGTGATGTACTAGGTAAGTTCATCGTAGTCTACCTTGATGATCTTACATTTTTTTCCAAAAAGCATCATATGAGAATTTCTACCATTTGAGACAAATCTTAGAGAGGTGACGAAAACACAGAATTTCCTTGAATCCCAAGAAGTCAAATTTTGGGGTTACAGAGGGTGAGCTTCTTGGTCACATTGTGTCCAAGGAGGGTATTAAAATTGATCCCGAAAGGGTTAAGAGCATCCAAACTCTTACTTTTCCATCAAGTAAGAAAGTAGTTCATTCCTTCTTCAGGAAGGTGAACTTTCTACGGAGATTTGTACCTTATTTCACATAAAAGACTAGTCATATTATTAATATGATGAAGGGAACTTCTACTTTTCATTGGACTGTAGAAGGAAAAGCTGCATTTTGAAAGGAATTCGGGTGAACAGAAATAGCTTCCTACACTAATCTAAGTAGGGGAGAATTACAAAAAAAATCTTTTAACACCTTTAACAGTTACAATAAGAGAAGCACATAGAGAATAAAGGAATAAAATAGCAAGTATACACATAAAACAGTGACACCAAGATTACCGCGGGGAAAACCCTTTCGGGTAAAAAACCCCACCCTCCAAAAGTACAATACTTCTATATTTTTTCAAATAGGAGATACAATACAAGCCAAGTACAAAGCTTCTACACAAGTGCTTAAAAACAAACACCTGTTCTAGAGAGATATCGGTAGCACTTCGTTACCTGCAAACAAACTATGCATTCTACAACTCAAGGCACTCAATAAATAAAGTGATACAAGCTTCAAGAAGCATCT
>VDFB02126899.1:0-27241 GCA_007258455.2 Sequoia sempervirens | reverse complement strand
TTGCAATGGTGATCGAAACTCCTAAACAAGGGTAGGATCCTCAAGATATGTTTCAGGTAATTTATGCCTATAATCTCCAGATTGGAAGACAAATCAAGCATAAGAAGATAGCCGTAAGGATAGAATATGAAATTAAGAGCATGTTGCAAATAGTAGTACATTATTACCACAATTGGGCTTTCACATTTTAAACCATGATGATCATAACTAAAAAATTTGGTTGCTATTTCAATTGCTACTTGAAAATGTCTAAGTATTGGCTTTTCATTAGTTATTAACCAGAACCTATCACTAATTGACCTTCCACACATTCAGATTTCTCGATCAATTCATCTAATTTAGGGCCATTCATTGATATCACATCTGCCACAAGCTTCAAATTTTGAACCTTGGATAGGAGGTTTAAGTGACTGGGAAGACTATTTTTCTAAGTTTTTGAAACTCCAAAATTACTAGGAAAACAAGATTGCTCAGTTTTTGAAACCTCCATATTAGCAACAACTCTGTCACAATTCTCAGCATTTGAGGCCTCAGTTGGGCTTATTCAAATTTCAATCTCAACCTCAACTTTAGGTGCGACTTCTTCATCAACGTTACCCTCAATGACAATTGAAAATGAGAGCTCATTCATATGTACTCCCCAGATAGTTTCTTTATGAATTAATTGTCATATGCTAGCAAAATCCTGCTTTCAAGAATCGGTTAAGAAAGCACAACTTTGGTCAGTTGTTGTTGAATCCTGCCTTCGAGAACTAGATATATGACAACTCCACCTTAAACACAAAAATGTCCTTGAATATTGTTTGCAGTAACAAGTTTGCATGTACCTCTTACATTCCACAATATTGTATATTCCTTGTTTATGTTTTTCAGCTTTTGCTACTGTCAATACAACCATATGAAACCATGTGTGCCTATAATTAGAACTAAGATGAATAGAAATACTCTTTTTATTCGACAATGTTATCTTCTCCACATGTTTTGCAATTTTATTTTATATGTAACCATGTGTGCGTACAATTAATGATGAAATGAATAGAAAGATTTATTGATTCGACAATATTATCTTGTGCACATATTAGTCAATACAACGGATTATTACTTCAAGCTTTCATGTAGCTTCTTTTGCACACCTACTTTACACATGTTATTTCAACTTTATCATTAACTACTACAAAATAATATTGCATTGGTATGTTCCTCAACACCCTCTACCATGGAAAACCAAGTTCAAAGTATGGAAGCACAATGATCTCATTGTAATCATCTAAAATGATTATGGTACCATGCAAATAAGGATTCTATTAATAGATGAAGAAGAGAAAACCTTTATAGTAACCTTGCCAGCTCCTCCACAACCCCACATTGTCTTTCCAATAACCCTAGCTCATTGCAGCCACAAATGCCTTAGTTACAGTCTACATTTAACCCCACTTCTACCTCCCAAAACCTCCATAACTCGACTATTTCCTGCAAACTATTACATCACTAGGAATTCATTCCGTTCAAAGTTGGACAACCTATCAAACATATCAACATGCCAAATATGCATGGAACGATATCCAGGAATAAAAACTAGCCTTTTCAATGGTACTAGAGCTTGTACAAGATGCATTTCCAAAAAAAATGGCAACCGCTTCTCAAAGTGGAACAACATGGACCCTGGAGAGTAGCCTTCTTGTCTACAATGCCTATCTCAGATTGAGGAGATGCTTATATCAAGAGTTAGCCCTATTCTCCAAGTTACTTATGCAAGAGGGGGACAACTCAAATATAGTGGCCACACTATTTGTTTTCCTCAAGATATTACAACAATTGCAAATTACTTGCCACGCCACATACATGACTTGGATATACTCATTATTAATAAAAGAAATGTTGATTCCCAACAGTACAACTTCTATGTTTGCAAAGCACATGTTCACGAGGCTTTGCAATATAAGATTTGTAATGACCCCTACTACAAAGATGTCCAATTAGATGAGACCTCTCTCTTATGCTTACCTATTCCCTCCACTGAAATCTCTGACTTGCTTAATGCAACAACCTCAACTTCAAACCCCACTAATGTTAACTTCATGGGGATAGATAATACAATCGAAGAACAATTGGAAGAGAATGTGCAAGCAACAACATCATTTGTGGCAAACCTACCCCCTGCACGTACAGAAGTGCAAGAATTACGAGCCTTGTTGCAATTAGAGGAAGAATTCCCAACTCCTACTATTGATTGGCCACCAATTTCTCTTACACCCCTCAATGAATACACCACATAAGGATTATTTGTTATGGCATTCCTGACATTGTTTCCAAAAGGTAGAGCTGCTTTCAATCAACAAAGTATGAAAGAAGTCAAGCTACACGAATATGCACTCCATCTTCTCTGATACCATGATAATAGATTTGGCCAACACCCACAGTTCAGATACTTCATTCTTAATATTCTAATGTGTCACTGTAGCCAAGCCACAACTTTTGTATTTGTTCAAAAACACTTAGAAAGTAGACTGCCAACAACAATTTGTGACTTACGCCAAAGACTCAAGGACCTCCCAAATGAACATCTTGCAGACCAAGTTATGTGGTTCAAGTCAAAAATTTGTGGCTCTCGCCCCTTCTGGACTCTTCACAGGGGGAGCTATCTGACATGGTTACTCAAGTTGGTTGTCTGACTCTATTCTTCACCCTTAGTGCAACAAATACTAAATGGCCAGACTTACACAATGTCATGCCATCTACCACACCAACAAATCCTATTGCAGTTTCCAGGTGGAGAATCCAAAATATAGTGCAAAACCCACACCTCAGTGCACTTTACATGCATCATCGATTTACTGCATTTCGTGAGGAGGTCTTGGAGAAGATTCTTTGCACAAATGACTACTGGTATAGGTAATTACCCTCCACATCATTTATATTTACTTCTTTCTTACATCATCTGCTTTATAACATCTACTATGTCCAGGTATGAATGGTAACACTGTGGGTTTGCACATGTCCATAGTTTCCATTGGTTGAAAGACACACCCGATATTGCGAAGTTGCAATGGAATAATCTTGCATCAGTACAAAATGCAATTGACTACATTGACCAATATGTCTCTACTTGGAACCTGCATCCCCTCCAAAGCTCAGCTGCATCCATTCCAAGGTCTACCTTAAACAACCCCTGCCTAATGGACACAAGACTGATTATGTTGTCCACCCCTTCACATGACTACACTGAACTGCTCAATTGCATGCAACACCATACACGTTGTTCCTTGCAAACATGCTTGTGAAGTAAAGGTGATACATTTGAGTGCCGCGATAAAGCCCCTTGGACGAAGCTAGACAATTCAACCCTCTCTAATGATAGTGGGCAGCCAAAGCACACCCCTGCTCATAATGATGACTGAGTAAATCTACACAACCCCACTATCCTCTCTATGTGGCGCACAAATGTAGATTGCCAGTTTGTTCTGTCAATATATGCAGTGCTCAAATATATCGTAAAATATGCAGCTAAAGCAAAAACCAAAAAGGAAACATATCATGCAATGCTTTCACGTATTTCAATGTCTTTTGATCCTGACAAGCCAGCACCAATAGCTTTTAGGAAAATGCTTGTTGACAACCTTGTTGATCATGATATTAGTGTTCAAGAAAGTTGCCACCTTTTATTAAAACTACCACTCTGCTTGTGTAGTCAGACATTTGTTTCTTTAAATGTCAGCAAAAAAGCTATCAACAGGTTCCACTCTCAACCACATGTACCTCTCCACAAACAAATTGTATTGATGCATACATGGCATGTCCTACTAGTCTGGAGGCAGTGTCATTGATTAAGGTGACTCAAAAATGGAGCTTCAAAACATCCCGTAAAACAAACCACTGGAAAGAGTGTTCCTCTACTGCAATTATTCGAGTGTCCCCTCATTTCACAAGCATTCCTCCCAAGGATGACCTAAGTTTCCATGACTTTTGCTGGAGTGAACTGGTTCTCTACAAACCCTTTCGTGAGATTGCAATTGACCTTGGTTCCTCACCAACTGAAATTATCACACAGTGGGAGAGGCTAGCATGCACTTACCATCAGTGGCATGTTTGCCGCAATCTACCAGATATGGCCTCCAATACAGAACCTGACTCTCCTTCAAATGTTGCAGAACCCCCAAATAACTGCAACCAATCTGAATGGCAAGTCTTGTCAAATGTTCGCCCAGGCCATCTGCTCCACTTAGATCCACTTGACATGCTAGGCAACCATGAATTAGAACTTAATCATGATTGGAATACTCATTCCATTAATCCAATAGAGCTTAGTCAAGCATTCAACTTTGTAGACTCCAACCGCACAACATATGCGGTACCCCTTCCTCCATTTGCAAACTCCCAACATGCCCTTTCAATGGAACAAAAGAAAACACTAGATTTAGTATTGTCCCACTTGTCCTCCACCACTTGCCAACCATCCCTAAAAATAATAGTTCAAGGAATTGCAGGAACTGGAAAGTCACACCTAATTAAACAAATTAGGTCTGCACTAGATTGTTCTACTCCAAATGGGAAAACACCGCTCTTACTTCTTGCACCAATAGGTGTTGCAGAATTTAACATTGGAGCATCGACAATTCATTCTGCACTACGCATCCCCATCAAAGAGTTGGCTCCATTGCAAGGAAAAACACTAGCAAGCTTCCAAGAGAGAATGCACTTTGTGCACTACATTTTAATAGATGAAATGAGCTTCATCGGTCCAAAGTTGCTTGAACGGATTGAATTTTTCTTACATGAAGCTTTCCCAGCAAACAACCACAACCCTTTTAGAGGCCACTCAATCCTGCTCTTTGGAGACCTTGGCCAGCTACCACCAGTCAAGGACATTCCAATGTACTCTTCTACTTCATACAGGGGCACACTATGGCAGAGCTTCCACACTATTTTTACACTAAACAAAATATTTCGCCAAGCCGGAGAAGATCCCACCCAACTTCTATTCTATGATCTCTTGTGTAATTTAAGAGAGGCTTAACCTACTATTGCGGATTGGCAACTGCTAATGTCAAGGTCAAGCTTGGCACTATCATCTATAGAACAAAATGCTTTCTTATCCTCCATACATCTTTATGCAAACAATGAAAAAGTTTCACTCCATAATAAGCATATGCTATTGTCTCTAGCACATCTCATTGCCATTGCCACTACAGAGCAAATAGGGACCTCTTTCAATGCAAACCCAAATGATGAACAACTCCAACCCAAGATTTTACTTTGTGTCAACCAAAAGGTTATGTTATCTTGTAATCTATGGACTAGTACTGGCCTTGTTAATGGAGCTCTTGGCACAATAAAAAAGATTGTCTACAAGGAGGGAGAAAAACCACCCCAACTCCCCTTGTTTGTTGTTCAATTCAACAATTATATTGGGCCTGCTTGGGATACAAACAATCCCAAAGATGTCCCTATTACCCCTATTAGTCATGGTGGTCACCACCAAATCCATCTTAAAATGGCATGGGCCTTAACCATCCACAAATCACAAGGGCTTACACTTTAGATGGCCACCATTAACATCGACAACATTGACCGTCAAGGCGTGACATTTACAAAAATTTCCAGAGTCACTCAACTTTTTGGCCTTTGTATCCACCCAACATTCACTTTCGAAAGATACACACGCATGTAACAAAGCCCATATGTTGCACGTAGGATCAATGAGGAAGTTCGATTGTCCAATCTTTCTGCATCAATCTCTTCAAATGTTCAATTTCCTTTAAGTTAAACAATATGTACAGGTATGTTCACTTTTAACTTATTCCATCTTCATACTTCAACTATCCATTCTCTCCCTCCCTTACCACATTTGATTTCTAGCCCCTCCTTCAAATTGAATAAATTTCAAGATCAACCCTTTCAACACACACTATATAAACACAACCTTATTTCATTTTACTCTTCCAAGATCTTCTACGCAAACTAAATTGTTCATCACACTTCTAGGCTCCTTCCAAGGTTCTTGGTACATCCACTCTCATGATAAGGTTAGTTACCAATTCTGTTAGAACTAATATGCAATGTATGCATGTAAAAACATTTTCCAATTTTCCTATATAATTTAAATGGTTGATTTCTGTTATATTTTCCAAAACAATTGAGACTACCACAGGTTGTGTCATACAGAACAAACATATATAATGTAAAGTCACAACAAATTCAGGTGTGTCGTGTTCTTTTCTAGTTTATTCTTTATTACTTCTTTCCCAGAACAAACATATCTATGGTTGTGCTAAATTATTTATTACAACTAACCATGTTAATTGTCACATAAATTTTTTCCCATGTGCTTCAACTATTGATATCCACCTTTTTTGTCTTTTCCTTTTTCTACTTCAAATAATAGACACTGACCATGGAGGTGGCTACAATCCAATGCCATGGATAATAGATTTCTCAACATTTAAATAAAAGGTATCAATTTCATAAATTTGGCCTGTAAAAAAGGTCAATGCAATCTTATTGGAATTCTATGTCCACAATTCATAACACTTACTTGTGTTGTCTTTACTGTCATTTGAGTTTAGGATAGAAAGGGTACTGCTACTCCAATTCAAACCCAAGAAATGAAGAGACCTAGATTATATTCAAGCTTTTTGAGCAGAAATATAACTGGACAAGTTTACAAGGGTTAGATATAAAAACCTATGAGTATCTACAATACTTTCTATTTAAACTTCCAAATTATTATGTGTTAAAATGCTTCTTTATGAAAAAAAAATTATGGACTATATCCATTGGTAAACACCTTTTCTTTTTCCCTTTATAATGTTTAAGATTATTCGCTTTCTTTATAAAATGTTTAAAAAAAATATATTGGCATGTGTTTCACTTTGTTTTCCATTCACACTTCCATTATTAATTATTTATTAATTAATAATGTGTATTCACAATTCCATAAGCTTGCTTGCTTCTCTATCTAAGTTGTCAGCTGATTTAGTGGTCTCTACTATTGGAGGTGTTTGTAAGAGCTATTTCAAGTGCTTTTATGCTGTTGGAGATTTTTATAAGAGCGTTATTTCAAGTGCTTTTATCTTTGTATTGTCATGTGTATCTTGCTGTATTTGTTATTGCTTCGCTGGTTTACTTCTGCTGATTATAACAACAGTTATGTCGCTAATTTGTATTCATTTTTTTATGTTTCAAATTTAAAAACATCCACTCAATTCTTAAACATGATGTATTGTAAGTGAGACATAACTCAAATTTTTAAACTGATGTATACTAGACCTCTAATTTCTTTTTTCATATATATTCCTTACTACAAATAATTTTATTTTTCCTAACACACAACTACTATGTCTCAAAAATTTAATCTGTAATTTGACAGTGAGCAATGTGTAGCTCATCTTCATTGATCATGCACACATGCATTGTGTCTTCTCATTTTGGTCCCAAATTTATACTCATTTGCAAGCAAGCAAATAAAGCAATTTGTTGTTTTTGTATCATCATTGGTTGATGAGATGGGATTCATTTTCTGTCTAATGTCATTGTTGTCTTAATACATGTTTGAAAATGTTCGAATAAGTAAATGTAGATTGGATAGATTGTTCTATATCTATGCATTCTGAACCTTCCATTCACACGTTGTTTGCAGTTAATGAAGTTCTAATACATTTATTTTCAATATATATAGTGATTAGGTGTTGCTTGTTGGTTACCCTTCATTGATTACTTATCTTATTTCGTTGTAGTTCAAATACAGAGAACAAGTACTTGGGATTGACCTCATATCCCCTCTTTGTCAACCACTTTCTTCGACTAAATGGTTTTAAAATAAGGTTTCTTCTTTAAAACTACTACTTCCACTTATTTAAGGGTACTACATTATTAAAGTCTTTGTAACTTTGCTATTTACTCATGACTTACACTGTTTTGCAGGTGTATACCTTGGAGTTTCCTACCGCTCTAAGTGTGCAAAATAACTAAGAAACATGAAAGACAAAACACCAAGGACACCTCAAGATTAGCCAAAAGAGAGTTACAACGAAAAGGAATGCAAATAAAATGAAACACAAACACTTTTACCTCCCTTGTTGTTGAAACTTCTTTGATTGGCCCTTGCTTGGATTGGTTGTGTGCTCCTTAGATGATGGATTGAATGACTAAAATGCAAGCTTTAATATGCAAAATGATGAACAAAGATGGTTGAATGATTGAAAAAGGCTTGGACAGTATGTAGTTATGAGAGTGCAAAGTGTTTGGGAAGCAAATGGGCAGCATGTAGTTGCTCAAATGAAGAAGTGTTGTGGAAATGCCCTTGAGGAGGGGGTATTTATAGAAGAATTTGAATTCTCTAGAGAATTCAAGGGTCAAGATTGATCCAACAAGGCCAAGATGAAGGGCTATGGTGGGTTGAGAACCCACAAGCCCTCACATCTGACATGTGGAGGGAAGTGGACAAGAGGATGGAGGAGATGAGACTGGTACAGGTGGAGGATGCACCTTGGGGAGGAGATTTCACAAAAGGGATTTCGTCCCCGTGGGAGGAGGGACTTTGAGGAATTTTAGAATTCCTCAAAAATCTACATGGAAAATGAAAGGTGGTTGGGGATATAAATGTGAAAAAAAAACAAATGATCTAAGGGTGGGAATTACATGTGGAGATTGTGACAAGTCCAAGATGTGGAGATTGTGACAAGTCCAAGGTTCTAGAAGCCTTGGAAAGATGGAATGTGAATTAAAAATTCACATATAAATCTAGGACAAAAAAAAGGAATTAAAAATTCCTTGGAGAATGATTAGGCTTAATTAATTAGTAATTAGAGGATAATTAGGGGCTAATTAGGATTAAAAGTCAACTTGCAAAAGTTGGAGGATGTGACACATCCTAATCAAGGTTAGGCATGTGCACATCCTTAATGAAGAGATTAGGAAATGGATTAGGATTAGATGAAAATGACATGTGAGGAATTAAATAAATGTAATATTTATTTAATTTTTTTTTTTTTGATGAAAGGAGGATTAAAAGAGGGTAAGGTATTTAATTGTTAATTAAATACCTTAGGGATTTAGCAGAATTAAATATATTAATTAAATAATAGTAATATTACTTAATTAACTTGGATAAGAGGATGTTTAGATGAAAAGTGATAAATTTGGATAAATTAAATGTCCAAATTTGGATGTCTACAGCAGGTAATGATCGATTTGGTCTACTTTTATGGGATGTGTGGAATTGTCAACGAAAGTTTGCTTCAACGATATTTTACTCAGATGTCTTATTTTTCTAACATTTCCAAAAACTTTCCCTTTTTTTTCCCACTTCCTTACCAACCTTTTCCTTCTATTGACATTGTTCAAGCCATCGTGGAGTTGTTTTTGTTTGCATAAATTTTTACTACCTGAATACAATTTGGCCTTTTCCAATCATTAGAGAAAGCAACACAGATACTACATACCGTTCCTGCCAACCATCCATTGCAGCAATATGTTTCTCTATTAAAGATCAATGTAAAACTTATCATGCTTGGTGTGGATCTCAATTACAACAGGAAGGAGACACATAGCAAGGAGTTTCTATGCAAGGAATCAATGGAAATATTACATAAGAATCATGTCCATTAATTTAACTTTACAGAGAAATGTGGGCTATAAAAGCAATGGTTGCCAAACCTACTTCAATCTTCAAATGTTAGAACTTTATACATTCTCAATTTATTCCCATTTTACTGCTGCTTGTACAAAATTTTACTTCCTCTTCCCAACTAACAGGACTTCATCTTTACAGCTGTAAATTAATTTTACCTTTCTAATTCTCAATATTAACACAAAGTTCTCTAAATTAACTTCGGCGCACCCATTGCACCCCAAGGGTGTGATTGCTAGTAATAAGGTGAAGAACTAAGGAACAAATAAGATAAGATACAAATTACAGTTAGTAGACAAAGGAATTTAGTAAGTGTTGTCCCCATATAGATCATAGTTACAAAAATTGTATTAATGTCAAACAAATAAAGAGGTCAAAAGAACTACTAAACACAAAGGAATTACAAATGATAGATGTAAAGAACTATCAATTCAAAATCCAAACCCAATCTTGCAAAATTTGTAGTGCATTAAGAAACATAGGACTATTTATAGTTAACACATTTAAATACAATGTTGAAGATTGCTTGTTTGAATCATTAAAACTCCTACTCAAATATTGCTACACATCAATTCAACTACGGAATGGAATTGTTGATTACTTCTTAAGTTGTCTTGCCAAAGGTGAAACACAAGCAATTAATTCATATAACTTTGAATTGGATTCTCACGCTCTATATGAGTTACACAAAGTACAAGATGCTCAAACATATTTACATAAAATGTAGATATTTGCAAAGCTAGCTATAAGTGACAAAGAAATTGGAAGTATGGAGATATATATTTTATATTCATTGGCTATCCAAATGGCTAAGCATAAGAATATGTCTTTGGTCAATGAAAGCATGAAGAAATTGTTGGTGTAAAATTGTATTTTTACCTTCATTTATGATTTTATTTTACCTCATCCAAGTTACTATTTCTTATATAGTGTCTTTCTTTGGTGACGGGTTAGTTAGAGAGGAAGTTATCACTAAAAGGTTGTTAAGAAATTTCAACAAACCTTTTCCCTCCAAAATTGAGAATTCGATTTCTTTATTTCTCTTATATATTCACCTTAATTTTAATTGAAATTTCATCTTTTTTGCCTACAATTCATGTGATGTTGTACTTTTCATTTTGTCCAATTTTTTAAAATCAATTTTCACATGATATCAAAGTCTATCTAATATGAATAATAATACGTTTACATTATGTACAAATTCTTTATATACTAATTTAATGACAAATTCATTTATATACCTCAACAACACTCTTAAAACTAGACTGACATGATCCCAAAGATTTATACGGGTAAAGAAGCACATAAACTTTCGTAAAAAAGTGACCCGTGGCGAATTAAATTAACACCATAACCATGACTAAAATGTACACTACACTACATGATTAAATAGTCTCCCTCAACTACCTAAACTCACCAAAAAACAGAAGAGTAATACGTACAAATCAGAGCAATACACACCACGAACGGGTCAACTACGTTTTAAATAAAATATAAAAAATACATTTATTATGGATAAGAAATGAACGCGAGTCAACCATTACGTATGGCTATGGTTTGCCATGGTTTCTTCATCCAAGCCCTCTCATCTCTCGCTTCTATTTTTTGAAACTGCAATTCCACTCCCACTTCTCCAAACTAGTTTAGAAATTATAGCTATGACTCTGCATCAACCTCCACTTTTCCCCCCTTTCTTCATCGCATGTCGAGGCCGTCTCCTCCTATTATTCACACTATTCACAGCATGGTTCGCTCATCTCTCTGTAGCTTATCAACACTTCATCTGTGGTGAACATGTTCTCCATTACCCTTTCGGAAGCAAGAATAGCGGCCACGGGGACTTCAGCCTTCAGCTTGAGTGTGATTATGGTCACGGAAGGGCAAAGCCTGTACTTGATATCAGTGGTAAGAAATACTACATACTGCATCCCAAAGTCCATTACAATTTTAGTTTCAACCATTTCATGGGAGGTACCATGACAATAATCGACAAGAAGCTAAGAGATAATTGCGATCCATCTTTCAATAACTACACGGAATTAAGGGCTAGCTATCAATTTCATATTGCCAATACACATATAAACATAAGCCTAGGGAGCCAGTGCACCATAGGATGGACAAAATTTCCCAATCATACGGCGAGCTTAGAATGCAACCTTGATTGGCACTACAATTTGACAATAGGCTTTAGTTGGCCTTAAGTATGTAAAGCACACGTTGTTTTACTAGTCAATGACTCAGGAGGACCTATAGATGGCCATCAAATTATACATGGAGGTTTCCCAATTGAATGGAATGCTAGCAAGTGTTGTGGAGATTTCTAGTCAAGTGGTGCGTTTTGTGGTTATAATAACAGTTCGATGTAGTTTCATTGCGGATGCAGGGGTAGGGACATTCCTGTTGGGATGTGAAGTCCAACGGTCACATGACCATTTTTATTCTCCCATCTCTTCGTATTCAAATAGCTCTGTATAAATATGTGTGGCAGATCATGTATTGTATGGTTGATTAGTGATTGATTAATATAATTATTCCCTTCTTGAAAGTGGATGTAGGCAATTACCGAATTTCTATAAATTCATGTCTTGTTTTGATCATTATTTTTTTGTTTTATTTTGTTTCTCTACTCATTTCATATTTACAATTGGTATCAGAGCTATAGAGAAATGTTGGGTTGTTGGCTATCAGAACCAAGAAGTAGAGATGAAAGCTGAAGAAGCTTCTCGGTACTTCCCATATATTTTAATGGGTATAACTAATTTTGTATTTGATGATGGTGAAGTTGATTCTGTCATTGAAGAATTTCTTGGCAGTTTGGATTTAGATGAATAAGAGGGTTTGAAGCAATTGCTGGTTGAACAAGAGACTGCAGAGTTTTCATTTCGAGATGAGGAGGATGCCTACTTGGGAGAGGAGGATGCAGTCTAGTACCATGCGAGTGAAGATGAACCCGAGGAAGAGGTCGAGGACTGGGAGGAACATCTAAACAAAGAAATTGTATTTCTAAAGGAAGAGATTTTGATGTTGAGAGAGTAAATATATTGTATGGAGAAGGAATAAAAAGAAATTTGCGAAAGAATGGGAGTTTTCTGAAAAGAAAAGAAATGAAAAGCTAAAGGAGGAATTGGCTGAACTCTATTCTATTTTTACCGATTTGGACATCGATTGCCAAGAAGTGGAATTGGTGAATACGGTGGCCGTTTTGGAGGATTCTGAGAAGAAAGCCTTGCAAGCTAGCAGTGGCAGGAAAGGTCCAGATGGTGACTTTGGTAGAGAATGTGAGTTGGAGCACAAGGAGGCTGATGAACGCACCTTGCTTGCTTACAAGGTTGCGCAGGATATTACGGTGACAGAGTTTTTTGAGGGCACAAATGATGATTTGATTCAGATAGTGAGCGAAGGTTTGCATCATGACATCATTGGGTGCACAGAAAACTCTGGCTTGCAGACCATGAAGACAAATGCATCTGAGAAAAGCTTTCGAAGGAGAAGAAATGAGCAGGGCAACAAGGTTGTTCATTTTGAAAGCATATCCAAGGACGTGCTCGACTTTAAACCAATTTCTATAGTCTCACCTATCAAAGCAAATGAAGACGCGGATGTTCACAGTGCTTATGGTTTATTATTTTCACATGGCATAGTGGTAGATGCCGCCATCGTATGAGCTTCACAAGACCCACATGCTTGAATTTTTGGGTTTGAGTTCAACATATGCAAGCAGGCAACACATGGCAAGAGCACACCCTATGGAGGAGGAAGAAGGTAATGATTTGGGTCTTTTTGTGTTTGGGGAATATGATGAAGATGATAAGGAGGCCGTTGTTGTGTGGGAGAGTATTGATAACAAAATGGATTCTCGTCGCCAAGATCATGGTAGAGAGAAGAAGAGGCCTGCGGAGAAGTTTTTTCAGGCATCAAACATAGAAGCTGGAGCGGCCGAGGAGGACTCTGCTACTAACTCATAGGATATATCTATTGTAGCATATGGGAGCTTAGTGGCAATGCATGTCGATGAAATCCACCACTTGCAACAAAACCGTGAAGAATTAATGTATACTCTACAGGAGGCAGAGCCTAGGATGGATGGTAAGGATGTGAGCAACTGGGAGATTGTCGAGGCTCGTAATAGGGATGCACTTGATCGAGCTAGGGTGTGGAGAGGAATCAACCGCTGAATTTTTTTGCAGGGGAGAGAGCAATAGAAGATTATGAGACTTTCAGAGATAAAGTGCAGAGCTTGTCGGTGAGACAATTTTTGGAGGCCCCCAAAAGGCTTAAGGGTTTGTCAGTGTGGGGAAGTGAGGAGCCTAGTGAGATTCTGATTTGTTGGATTTGGGCTTGAGTCCACAGAATGCTAAATCCCAAAGTGGAAAATCTACTTCAAATGCATCACTTGTTGGAGGTGAAACAAAAGTCTTGCAAAGGCTAAAAATGTTTGCTAGTGAGTATAGAGGACAACCCTAGAAGGTTGGCAAGGATGGCTCTGGAGATAGTCTTTATGATGCTAACATGTCTAAGATGTGTGAAGAAAGACATGCATCAGAGGTTTTGCCGTTGTATTCCCATGCCTTGGCCAACACCCATGTCGAATCATGGGAAAGTGTTGATGCCCACATCCTTGAAGCGAACCTCCCTAGCATGCACAAGGATGATCCTTCGCCTCCCTACGAAGCATAGGAATTGCAGAAAGTGGAGAAAGTGGTTCCCGATGAATGGGATCACACAGAAGATGGAACGACAACAGAGGAGGATGTATACGTAGATTATGGATATGGATATACCGATGATCAGGGCTTTTACAATGCTTGTGTAGCTAGGGGCTATGGTGGTCCTGGCCGTGGAGGTGCTACTCCTAACTATAGCATAGAAGAAGGGTTACAATTCCCTGTAGGCTGAATTGCTCGCTTTCTCAAGGCAGGGAAGTATGCAGAGCACGTAGACGCAGGGGCTCTTGTCTATATGGCTGTTGTTTTAGAATATCTCACCGAGAGGTTCTAGAGTTGGTTGTTAGAAATGATGAAGAGTTGAGTAAGCTGTTGGGTTCTGTGACAATCGCCAATGGAGGCTACGATAATGGGATGGGTCGTATTGAAGCTATTGGTGGAAGTTTGGGTACTGTCCTAATTCATAATGCTGAACAGTTAGAGAATTGTGCAAAAACAAGTTGGGGGAAACCTATGGAATTTGATGAAAATGAAACTTAGAAGGGGGAAAATCATGTGGAAACTATCTGAGTTTGGGGGAATATTCTTGTATTTCTTGAACGAATTGATAATGAAATCTTCAAAGGTTTACAATGCATTGATCCTCACACAAAGGAGTATGTTGAAGATAAGCCCTTGTTCATGGTACTTGCACAGAACGTTCAGGATTATGTTGAACAGATGCAAGAGGTCCATGGGATCAAGAAAACTGGGCATTCTATTGAGGAGAAGATCTTTGAGGCCGCAGGTGTTGATTTCATCGATTTGATCTATGAAAACAAGATTTTAAGCCTTGGAGAAGTAGTAAGAGAAGGTGTTTGAATATTATATTTTATTGAGTTTGATAGACTTTGGAGAAGATTGATTCGTAGTGTACGTGAGCAGTATTTGGCGAAGTTGAAAACTTCCAGCCTGGCTGTGATGTAAAGAAGCGGAAAAGTAGGGAATGCCACAGTGCATGGTTGTGCCGGTTGGACTTCACAGGGGAGATTGTTGAGATGTGAAGCCCAGTGGTCACATTACCGTTTGTATTCTCCCATCTCTTCGTATTTGAAGAGCTCTGTATAAATATGTGTGGCAGATCATGTATTGTATGGTTGATTAGTGATTGATTAATAGAATTATTCCCTGCTTGAGAGTGGATGTAAGCAATTGCCGAACCACTATAAATTTGTGTCTTGTTTTGTTCATTATTTTTCTGTTTTATTCTGTTTCTCTGCTCGTTTCATATTTACAATTCCTTATCTAGACAGATGCCCCGCAGGTAAAATTATTGCTCTTTGTTTCTCCAAATTAACATACAAATCGTGAAATGTTGTTCTTTGTAAGATGAACAGAGTGAAAGAGTTAAATCTCTAAATTGGATTTGTTAAACTTAATATTGTGGTACGATTTCTTGAAATTTGATGTACAAACTGTTACTTATGAAATTTGTGAATGAATTGTTACAGACAAGTCCAATAAAAAGACTTCCATTGTTCTAGCTCTAGGTGAGTATAAATATTCTCTTTAGTTCGCTTAAATTTTGTACAAATTTCTATGTACCCAACAATTACTGTTTTTTCTCTTCAAAAATCAATCTCAGAATAAACTAGTAAGAAGTCATTTCTTTCTGCAATTGTTCTACAGGTTACTCCATTGGAGGCGTTGTCCTGGTAGCAGCAGTAGTAATGTTTCTAATTTATATGAAGAAGAGGCCGTATCCCAGGCGGGGGCTTGCTGGAGATCTCGGAGGTTATGAAAGAAATGAATTGAAAGCATGTCGGCAGCAGTTTGTTAATTTGTCCATATTTTCTTATGAAGAACTTAAATGGGCAACAAATTTCTTCGATGAGAGAAGCAAACTTGGAGATGGAGGGTTTGGGTCGGTGTATTTGGGCAAGCTTAAGAACGGACGAAGTGTGGCAGTAAAGAGGCTTTACCAGCAAAATTGGAAGAGCGTCGAGCAGTTCATAAACGAGGTACAGATCTTGTCCTGTCTGAAACATCCAAATCTTGTGGATCTTTATGGGTGTAGCAGTCCAGAGAGTCCAGTGCTGCTGCTGGTTTATGAATTCGTGGCAAATGGGACCTTGGCCGATCATCTTCACGGGAGTCGAAGAAACCCCAAAGGTTTGCCTTGGGAAACTCGTTTAAACGTTTCCGTAGAAACTGCTCAGGCTTTGGCGTTCCTGCATGGTTTACATCCACCCATACTACACAGAGATGTAAAATCCACCAATATTCTTCTAGATGAAAATTTTGGGGCAAAAGTTGCAGATTTGGGGCTTTGCAGGTTCTTACCTGTAAATGTCTCGCACGTCACAACAAGGCCGCAAGGTGCTCCAGGCTATATAGACCCACATTATCATGAATACTGTCAACTCACAGATAAGTCTGATGTTTACAGCTTTGGGGTCGTTTTAGTCGAAATCATCTCTGCTAAAGTGGCTGTCGATACAAGCCGAAATAGAAATGAAATCATCCTTGCTATTATGGCATCAGTCAAAATTAGAAGAGGAGTTTTGGATGAAATCTTGGATCCAGATTTGAAGATAGAAATGAAGCAGGAGGAAAAGCTCGTAGTTTCTGCAGTTGCCAAATTGGCGTTCAGATGCCTGGCACCAGACAGGGATGTTCGACCAGACATGAAGGAAGTTGCAACTTGTCTTGAGGAAATAAAACTACTTCAACGAAGTTTGGCTTAAGAATATCAAAATTCGTTGACCAAAGAATCCACTGGTTATTTATATGTTAAAGGGTAAACTTTTGCCACTATTATGTTTCTGGATTTCGATAGGATGTAAAATTAGTATGAATTATTTAATTATAAATTATTTTATATTTAAGTATATATATTATTGTTACAATTTTGTTAATAGAATTCATTTATTATGATTTGAAGTTTTGATTAGTTAGTTCTATTTTAGTATTCAAGTGATATCTATATTTGTCATGTTGCATCATACAAAATTGTAAAAGATATACTTATTAGAGGATGATGAGAATAATAAGTTCATAAAAAATAAATACAAGTTGATTCGAGTAACAAAATGCTGTATTCTTTTAAAAAATAATTTCTTCTAATGGACCACTTGTCATGACAAGACCCTCACGATTGACAATGTGATGTCTTGTGGTTTCCACCTAACTAATAGATGTATATTATGTAAGAAAAAAATAGTTAGTAACTTTCTTTTTGAATGTCCTTATTCCTAGAAGATTAGAATGAAGATATTGGAGAATTTATTACCCAATGGTTCTAACATATAAATGTGAATAGAGTGATATCAAATTGGTCCTCACTTTTAGAACATCCTCTTATCAAGGAAATGTAGGGCCTAGCTTTATCACCTTATGGATGTGGTATTTGGAACGAAAGGAATAACAAGAAATTTAGAAACTCTTCTAAAACCTAGTATGTTGTAGCAAAGATGATTATCCAAGACCATCTAAGAATATTTATGTGGTTAAAACCAAGAAACCCAAGTGCTCTCTTACTAAAATTGAAATCCTTATAACCATCAACTAGAATATGGTGGAAAAATTGGAGTATGTGGACATAGTCAAAATACTCAATAGAAAGAACACCAAGTGGACCCCTTAGTTTTGGATGGAGCAAGTTAAACATTGATAGTTCATTGAAAGATAACGTAGGTCAAGTGGGGGGTTTAATCATAGATTGTAAATTGTATTTGATGTATGCTTATGTTGAGAATATAGGGATTCAAACTAATGACTTTGCTAAATCCATGGCCACATCAAGAGGCACAACCCTTGTTAGAGACATGGGCACTGTATGAACCTAATACTTGAAGGTGACTATAAAATCATATTAGCCATGGTCAACATGGAGATAAAGGAGAGTCATTTGAAAATTTAAAACATAATCACATATTTAGAGAAGGTAATACCTTACTAGATTCACTAACCAATTTGGGAGGAATTACAAAAGATTTAAAATTTTGGAATATGAGAACACCCTCCCTCAAATGATTATAAATAATCTCGATGGAGAAGTAAGGAATAATGATTGAGCCTCAATTGCTACCATTAAAATGTTGGAATGCTCACATGAATAGATTTAAGGAAAAATATATTAAGTTTCATGTGCAATCTATATATATGTGCATAACAATAAAGGATATTAATTCCAAAACACAACCTACTAGAATCAGAGGGAGTTTGAGAAGAAGGAAAAAAAAATCCCTCTAATTTTTGCAATAGTATTGTTGTGTGTTTCTAAAGGCCCAAAAATGTAACCATCAGAGGAGACCCCAATATAGTTGAGCCCAAAAACTACAAGAAGTAAAAAATAATGTGGAGGTGTGGGATATCTTTAATAGTAGAAACCTCTCATGCTACCTTGAAGCCATCGATGATCATAGTCCTATTTTATTCAAGGAATTTTCCTCCTCATGGAAAGCTAGTTTGGTTTTCATCATAAGCATCTCATTTAGAGTCTTGGAGGACCTAATAACTTTGTTTTTTTGGATCAAGATGGAAGGGGAGAAAATTCAAAAGATGATTAAGAACCAAGACCATGAGGAGATGAATAAATTCTTGAGGCCAAGAGAAAAAAATCAATATAATCCAAAATGGCTTCAAAAGGAGTGATCTTCTTAGATGTTGGAACTTGATGTCAGAAGGACCCTAATGCACCATATCATACTAGAAGGATAATTTAAAAGGTCTAATCTTACTTGTTTCCCATGCCAAATCACTTAAGAAATGACATTAAAATGAACTTCCCTTTTTGGATTTACAGTTCTCTTGAGGAGTCGATTGATAAGGTTTTAATGGGAAAATAAAATTTTCCATTCACCAAGGGCCCATATACTATTTATTTAGATTTCAATTAGCTTGAACCATTGCCATCCATTTTATCTTTATAATTTGTGATCCCTCTTTGGTCCCCCATGAGTCTTCTATGGTTCCTAAACAAAAAGTAAACTTGAGGTCTCTATGACTTGGAAAAGCATACCACCTAAGTGGTGAACATGATTATGACCTCTTTGTAGTTGGAACCCTCATACTTTTCTAGTCCTCAAATTCATTTAGATAATGAAATACCATTGGCAAGGCTAGCTCTAGAACATTTAGCCACATTGATACCTCTCTTAATAGTTTCAAGGAATTAAGCCAAAAAATGGATGGGTTACCTTGAGCACCGCCTCTTCCATATCCCTTGATAAAGAAAACATCTCTTTAGTGGACCATTCTACTTCTAACACCCTTGAAAATTTGGACCCCATGTTATATCTTATGGGAGGCTCTAAGTCCCCAAACTCAAAAAAAATCCTTTTAAAGAAAAATTCTAGGATTGTTCTATCATGAAGGAGAAATTGGGTAAAGTACAAGAAAACCTCTAATTGGACAATAGTGTTCTAAGATGAATTCTTTCCCAACAACTAACAACTAAAAAAATATACAAGATATAAATGAAAGTGTACAAATGCAATAGAGGATAGAAAAGTGACAAGGTGGGCAAAGGAAGTTTGGAGGAGGCGGTAAAGTTTGTTACAAAGTTCAAAAAATGAGAGAATCTTGAATAGAGAATGGTGAAATTAAGAAAAAAATATAAATAAATGAGAAATAACTTTAATGAAGCTATGGAATTCAATAGAGAAATGATTAAAAATTTGGCCACTATAATTTATGCCCTATAGTTTGAGCTTTAGGAAAAGAAAGGGAAAGTGTGAGAGAAGGTCTAATTGAAAGAACTAGGGCTAAATTCATGGAGAAAAAGGACAATGTTTTGAAGGAAAAATTTAATGATAAGGACATAGTTTCTAAGTAGGTCTCCTTCATAGTGAAACTTGATTTTATTAGAATTGAATGGTAAGCAACTAACAATATATAGAATTTAGTAGACCATTAGCCTCTTTATCTTTTGTTTTGTTCTATTATCGTGGCTCTAAGATGTCCACCTATTGTTCTTTGTATTCCTCTCTAGTTCTTTGTTTTATACTATTTTTATGTTTGCTTCTTTCCAATTTTACTATCATTGGACTTATAAGACTCAAACTATCTACCTTTATGACCAATTTGTTAAATAGGGTTTGAGCCCTTTAATCCCCCATTTGACTAATATTGCAAAAAATATGTACTCTTCTTAAACATCAAATATTCAATATTCAATAAAATATCTTTGATTGCTAAATCATTTGATGTTTAAGAATAACCAACAAAATGACAATCTTCTTATTTATGTAGGAAGATTGGAGTTGTTAAGACAACTAAATTGTGTGTGTGTGTGTGTGCATGTTGGAGTTGGTAAGATAACTAAACTTCAAATTATTAAAGAATTGAGAGTTGGTTTATGAAGAGAACATGAAATATCTAGGGAGAGAGCTCATGCCATACTTAAAAATATATTGTTGGAAGAGACTTAAACCTCAATGAAAAATAACTAATAAGTTCATTAGAAAGGCCAAGGTTAACTATGCAAATACCAAATGAAGATTTAAAAATATTACTATATTACTAGGCATTTTATAATAAATCAAACTCACAATAAAATAATGTGAAGGAATAGTATTTGAGAGCATCATTTACTAGTGAGACATAATTTTTTCTTTTCAAATAGTATTTATTACTTTTGACATTGATGAGATGATTGGAGGATTGTTAGAATTGTTTATTAATTCTATATCTAAATTGTAATGGTGAAATTTTACGCCCATGCCAATTCCTATTTAATTTTGGGTCTATTTTGAGATAATGACATTATATATCAACAAATGAGACTAATTCTTTGATTTTTCACCCCACTCTATTTATATTCATTTTCATATACTTGACCTTGTCATATTTGTATCTATACACCTTCATATACATAAAACATTTAATATGCATATGTACACGTGTTTAATCCCTTACATTTAATCTTAACTTTTACAAATTAGCTCTTTCCAATCTTAGGTTGTTTACATAATGTAGATGATTGATCTTGCATCTTATGATTTAATTCAAAAATTTAAAATTTAAAATTTAAAATTTAAATATTAATCAATTATCACATATTCTATTAGTTGTTATGAGTTACCTTGATACAAATTTGCACAATTACTTTCCATATTTTTGTTTATAAAGCCATTAGATGCACATTCATTATATTATCCAGCTTAAGGAAAAAAACTATGCATTGCAAAAAAGAATCATTATAGAAATATTTTGATGTAGAGCACTAAAAATAATATAATAAGCATTAAACTCATCTAGATTAGTTGCATTTCTTGATATTATTGTCATTTATTATTTTCATGATCATAAAGCTAGTTTAAACTAGAAGGTAAACCTAGGAGAACATGGTTTTTGTGATCTAGAGATCTCCCCAATCTAGTCTTGAATACTACCAATATTTAACAATTAGAAAAATGTAGAGATCATAGTGAACTACAAAGCAAAAGTGGGCATTTCACTAGATCGTATCCAAGTTGCATGATAGATCTATGTTATGCAAAAATAATATAGAATTATGAGGTTAACCTACATAGAAATTAAAGACTATAATAAAATCAAGACATTTATCACATAGCGGAGATTCATTTTTAGTCTCAAGACAAACAGATTTTAATTTAACATCATATTATATTCTTTGACATTATTCTTATATATAAAATTATAATTCTCTTATATTTAACTTTTATTATCTAATTGTTTATTCCTAACTAATAATTTGATTTAATTTCTTTTTTACCAATTTAATAATTTATAATACTAATAGTTATATTAATAGAGTTTAGAATTTCAATTTTTTTTTTAAATTTAATAAAATCACATTTCAATAGTTATATCATTTATTGATTTAATGTCCAATATTTTTAACAATTTTGTACTAATAGTTGTGACTTTAAAGTTGTTAGTGTTGATGAAGATTACCTATAACCGAATGAAATGCATTCCTTAGATTTAAAAACAATAAATCATGTGATACCACATCAGCATATTAATAAAACATGACTTAATGTACAACTATCGTCTTAACTTTTTTTTGGAGGTCTTTTTGAACACCTCAACAAAACACAAACTAATGTAGCATCATATTTGATGATATGACCATAAAACCTTAATTATAAGTAGAGAACTTACCAAATAAATTATTATTAAAAATTAAGAGTGATTTGAAATTTTCAAATAAGATTTTGAAAAATGTGAAATTAGGATGCTCAGACTGATTAGTTTCCCCTCCCATTTCCAAAGTTTTTTCCAAGGGGAACAAATCCGAAGACAGTTTAGCAGGGCCTGCCAGGCCTTTTAGAGGAGTTCCTCGAAAACGTAACACCGGAAGCTTCCTTCTATTGTCGTATAGATGTCCCGCTCGTTGTAATTATTTACCCGCCATTAAAGCGGATAAGTCTATTGCCGTGTCACAGGGGAAGTTTCTTTCCGATGCAGGACCCAGGCCGTGGTTGTTACGTTAGAAAAGTGGAGAACAAATGTCCAATATCACGATGCCTGATTCAACCGACTATTTCCAAGTCTTTCTGCAGCTTGACTTGACTTCATTTGTGTGGGGGCAATCGAGACAGAACACGAATTGACTAAGGAAGGATTTCCCCCGATCTTCCTAACTTTATTCATTTCCCACTCCTCCCATCCAGGCCTGGAATTTGACGGTCACCTCTACCTGTTATATGAAAATTTTATGACGTCTGGTCATTTAAATGCCTTTTATTTAACATTTTGAGAAAAATATAAATTGTTAAAAAATTGTTTAATTTATGAATTTTTATATAAAATCTTTTATCAATGCAATATCTTGAAAAATTAGAAAACAATGATAATTATTAGTAATAAATATAAAAATCTTAAATTTACAGTTATATTAACAATTAACAAAAGTTTCTAAGTTCATATTAAAACAAATCTTGTTAAAAATATTTTAAAAGTTAGAAACAATTTATTCTATATTGAAAAGATTCTATATTGAAAAGATTCTAAATTGAAACAAATCTTGTTAAAACTATTTTAAAAGTTAGAAACAATTATATTCTATTTTGAAAAGATTCTAAATTGATACATATTTTAGTAATAAATATTATAAATCATATATATTAATGCACCCATATTATTAGGGGTAAACGCTTTTGATCGAAGCTATGAACTGGGTACAAGAAACCAAAAGAAACAACCAAATCCACGAGCTCATTGGCCCAACGAAGGCACAAGGTGTACGAGTAATTTAAAGAAACAACCAAACCTACGAGGCTCATTGGCCCAATGAAGGCACAAGGCCTACGAACAATTTGGTCCAATGAGGGTTTGAACCTTGATGGCCGTCACCAGAACCAAATGACTTGACCACCGAACCACACCCTTATCAACATATATATTATAAATTAAAATACTATATTATATTTTTCTTATAATAAATTTTTACGGTTTAATAAAAAATTTGCAAGTCAAACTATACGGTATAATAAATTTTAAAGTTGTAATATACGGTCTAAAATTGAAAAAACGGCCAAATAGACCATCAAATTCCACACCTGCTCCCATCAACTACTATTTGAGGTGATAACGACCTCCAAGCCGATAAAGCAAGTAATTTTATTTCATTTGTTTTGAACGAGGCAATGAATTTTCAAATTGACGAAGCGTTTGTGCAATAGTTGAGTACTTGATAGTTGATACCATTATTTATTTAATAATGCCAATGGATGTTTGATGTTTGGTGGCAAATGGAGTAATTAAAGTGGTGCCTTGAAAATGTGTGTTGAGTGTTAGGATTTTTTATGTTTAGAAATGAGAATTGACTTCTAGTTATTTAGAAAAGAGAAATCAAGTTTTAATATTTCATTATTAGTTCTTGCTAGAGACAAGATTATTCATGCATCTCTTTGCATGTAATTTTTTTTAAATGGAAAATCAATCATAATATAAAATTTAAAAATAAAACTACAATTTTATAGTTTAAAACTATTTTCGTGACTTAATAATTTTAAAAATACTATTTATTATTTTATTTTTTTAGCAATCATCGTAAAATTAAATTATTTTATTTTGACATAGACATTTATTTCATGGTATTAAATTATTAATTTCAAAATCTACTATTTTTATTTCATATTATTAATATGATAATGAATTTTATAGGCCACATTTATATGTTTCAAACTTCTTTCATTCAAGTCTTCAATATAGATTGAATGGTGACAAATAAATAGTTGTAACATGTTTGATATTATAATTGAAATTTAGTTTACAAAAATTACTTTTCGAACAATAAACTTGGTAAAACATTTTATTCTTAATAAATATCTATTAAGTTGAAACATTCAATAAAATTCTATTGCATTGAGTAGACATGGTAACATTTTCCATGCTCAATAAATAAGTACAAACATTGAGCATTGAGGTGACATTTTGCACACTCAATAACTAAGTACAAATATTGAGTGTCGTGGTAACATTTTTCACACTCAATAAAAAGGTGTCATAAATAGGCATGGTAACATTACATACACACTATCTAAATAAGTGTTACATACAAACGTTGACTACAATTATGTTGTAATGAGTGAGCATGAGAAAATATAGAAAAATCTTTTATTTGTGATAAATCTTCTCCTTGGATAATTGTAGAAGCTACAATAAAGGTGGTGCATAATATTTTTTGGTAAAGTAAGTTTTCATGTTTTTTAGTTACATTTGCAAATAAATTATTATATATATATTTTTAGAAATGAATTATTTATTTTAATATATATATATATATATATCCATAGTGTATGCAAATGAATTATTTTATGCAAAAATATCTTGGTGTATGGATTCAAATGGTATTTGATATTATCTTTGTCGATATACCTGTGTATAATATTGGATATTCATGGTTGCTAGCGAAAAAGGCATTCAAAGTTGATTTGAGTGGTCTGACAAAAGTTTTAGGTAGTGTAATTAAATTATGTAGCATTTCTAATTATTTATCCTCATTTTTTTTTAATTCATTATGATTTGTGAACTATTTGTCTTAGTATTTTCCAAGCATCATGTGGTGGGTTCAATCATTATGAATTTTTAATTTGTATTTGTATTTCCTCAAAGGGTTTGTATATTTTATAGCTACAGAATCTATTTCATGTTTTTCCAAGGAATTAGAAGTTATTACTATTTGTAAATCAAGGTTAAAGGGGAAATAATATTATCAGCAATTCAAAGAAATAATAAGTGTAATAAATTGTTCAAGATATTAGGTAAGGTTGTTGAATCAAGCCTTACTTTATCAAAATTTCTATGTATTTGATTTCTTTTCCAAATTCATAAGATGTTTAAATTTGGATACTGTCTACATAGACTGCAATTTGGATAAACAAAAAGTTAGGATAAGTCAGCCAATAAAAAAAGTGTTGGTTTACTAGATATTTCACAAATAGATTGAAAAGTTGGAATGCTTGGAAATGACATAATAGGAATTGGTGAGGGATTTTCTTTAAGTATAGGAATTTTTGTGGTGTTGTATAATTTTATTTGTTTTCTAGTTTCCAATTTTTAAGTTCATTCTTGTAGTTCTTTTTGTGTGAGTTCACATAGAAACTAAAAATTGACTATTTCATTTTTTATTAATTTTTATTCAATACACAACAATGCTTAAATCTTATTTTAGATTTTTATGTATATCACAATTCTCATTTTCAAGTTAGGTAAGTGAAAAAAGATGGGGGGCCAAAAAGGTGGCTTAAGTGACCACTTTCTTATGAAATCAGGAAATACTGACCTTGGACATGAAATTGAGGATAGTTACACTCAAATTTTGAGATGCAACAAAAACAAGGATCGTAGTGCTCTGAGTCTACTTTTCAAACTACTAATTTATTTTGAAAACGGTTGAGATTAAGGGGTTCAAAAGAGGGATGCACAAAAATTGGTGTTGTTTATGTTAGAAAAACATATCATAACTTTTGTGAGAAATTAGCTAACAATATGTAGTTGATGCAAAAAAAATCTGATAGCTTTTTAATGAATATTTTACTTTTTACTAATTTTCAAAGTGGACACTTCCTGAAAAATAGAATTTTGGCCGTGCTACCCCTATAAATTTTGGAAAGTAATTGATTTTTTTTATAAAAAAAATTGCAGAATGGAGTCTAGTTTCTAAAAATGTAATTTATTTGAAATATTGATGAATAGTTAATTTATAACAAAAAAAAAACCAAACAATGCTTTTTACGAAAAAAGAGACACAAACAAAATAAATCATAGATGAAAGGCTTTACATTGTCAAAAAGTGAAAAAATCACATCATTGGATAGCTAAGAGAGAGGAGCCTAACATTACCCAGGGGTTCGATTTGTTTGACATTGAAACACATGCAAACTTGATGGTGAGCACAAACCCGATTATGTGAAATATTGTAGAATTTGCAAAAACACATCTCTGGTTGTTGAGAAGGCCCTCCAAGCCTTTGGGTTGGTATTCCAAGGAAAATACCATGCCTAAGGCTTGGGGATTCCCAAAGTAAGATATAACATGGGCATTTTACAACATGCCCACATTATATCTTAGTTTTGACATGGTTTTTTGCATTTGTGTGGGACATGTCAAGCAAGACATAACACGAGTATAGTATAGCGTGCTCACATTATGTCTTTATTTATGTTAAATGCTACTGTATTGATTGTATGTTTATATATTTGTATTTACATGTATGCTTGTATGTCATGTATGTATCTATGCATGCTTCTATGTATGTATGCCTATATGTATGTATGTATTCCTATATGTATGTAAGATTGCATCTACATATGTACATGTATGCTTGTATGTATGTACATATGTATTATGCTTGTAGTATGTAAGTATGTATGTATTTATGTATGTCTTTAGAGGGAGGGATAATTTTAAGAGAGAGAGAGGTAGAGAGGTAGTGAGAAAGAGTCTTAAGAGAGGGAGAGGGGGTGGAAGGGAGAGTCTAAGAGAGAGGGAG